>JAIUZE010005944.1:0-85736 GCA_022085475.1 Heliosperma pusillum
AAGTGATAAAATATCTATAGCCATCTCTAGCGTTGATTGACATAGGTCCACACACATCAGTATGTATGAGTCCTAATAGGTCAGCAGCGCGCATTCCAACACCTTTGAAGGAAATTCGAGTCATTGTGCCTATGAGACATGATTCACACGTGCCAAAAGATTCATAGTCAAATGGGGAGATAGTCCCATTATCAATGAGCTTTTTCACGCGTTTTTCATTTATGTGTCCCATACGGCAATGCCATAGATAGGTTTGATCTTTGTCACAAACCTTTGTTTTCTTATTATTCACATGCATTATCTCTGTGGTTTGATCTAAAACATATATTCCATTTATGGAAACAGCTTTACCATAAATCATATCGTTCAAAGAGAAAATACAGCTATTATTCTTTATTACAAACGAAAATCCGTCCTTATCAAGTACGGAAACTGAAATAATGTTCTTAGATAAACTGGGTACATAGTAACAGATATTCAGAAATAACTCAAAACCACTAGGGAGTTGGATTACATATGTTCCCACTGAAACGGCAGCAACTCTAGCTCCATTCCCCACTCGCAGGTCCACATCACCCTTTGCGAGAGTTGTGATGCTTCTTAGGCCCTGCAAATGATTACACAGATGAGAACCACAACCAGTATCTAATACCCAAGTTCCGAAACTTGCATGGTTAATCTCAATCATATGAATAAAAGAAGGAGAAGACATACCAACAGGAGCAACACGGCCTGCTTTGATGTCCTCACGGTACACGGGGCAGTTCCTCCCCCAATGCCCAATCTTGTGGCAATGGTGGCACTCCACGCTACCTTCATCACTCTTTGTCTTGCCTTGTGAGCTACCGCTAGACTCACCAGGCCCACTCTTGATTTGTCCCGGCTTTTTGAACTTCGGCTTTCCTACCGTTAGGTTAGCATGTGCCTTGCCCTTACCCTTGCCCTTGTTTGCAATCATGAGAACGTCTTGTTTCACGCTCCCACTCAATTTCAGATCACTCTCGGTCTGAACAAGAAGTGAGTGTAGCTGATGAAGACTCTTATTCATGTCATTCATGTAGTAATTGGCCCTAAAAAGGGCATACCCATCATGAAGTGAATGAAGAATGCGATCAATAATAATCTTCTCATCTATTTTGCAGCCAAGTGCCTCCAGTTTCTCGACATTCTCGATCATATTGAGAATGTGTGGGCTAACAGCTTGCCCCTTCTGGAGTTTTGCTTCAAAGAAGCGACAGGTATGCTCATAGCTAACGATCCTCGGAGCTTTCGAGAACTCGTTAGAGAGCGTGGTGAAAATCTTGTTTGCACCTTGGGCAATGAATCGCCTTTGCAAATTTGATTCCATTGAAAAGATGAGTACGTTCTTTATCGCACCCGCCTCCATTACGAAATCAATATAAGCAAGTGATTCATTTGCTTCTGCATTGGGGCCTGGGTTTGGCGGTAGTGGCTTAGTCAAGTACTCGAGCTTACAGTCAGCAATGGCAGCATTCCGTAATGCCGCCTCCCAGTCCGCAAAGTTGGACCCGTTATTCTTCAGTCGCGTTGACTGATTCATAGTGTCCATGAACATCTTAAGCCAGGACGCACGTCCGAGCGTGGCACTTGGAATTGGGTCATCAGTATGGCCAGCCATTTGTTATTAGCAGTTTATATCTGAATATATTTGACTGTGGAAAAAGAAAATAAATATGATAAGTTTCATCGTTTTAAATTTGAGTCTAATGAAAAACTGTTTAATTAGATGACTCGTGCATTTATACAATTGACCTCCCTCAAGAATCAAGAATTATATAAATGATCCCAAGACTCAATTTCTGTAAATTGATAAGCCAATCTCTTGGCTAATTCTACTTTTAGAATTCCTGGTCGATAAATTTCTGTAAATTCTATCTATAGTCCATCATAATCACGAGATATTACTCGTACTATAATGTTGAGATAAAATAGGTCAACACTCACTACTTACCCAACGTAGAAGGGGTCCTATTATGACTTCCGACGAAGAAGGGGCTCATAGTAGTTTTCCCTATAAAGACTAGTCTCAATTTTAATTTATAGGGGAAGGTCCCATCATCTTAACTTAAATTCATTTTAAGTGAACGAATGTCTAGCAACTCGAGAATGATTTAACTAAGGTGATGACCCTAAAAGCGAGTGACATCTGTATGCCCATGATTAAAATATTCAACCTATATGAATCATTTTTCATGCAATCTTAGGTGGTTTGGTTTAGGCGGAATATGATGCAATTTATTCTAGCATGTGAAAAAGCAACGAGAAAAATAAGAAAAACGCAAAATAAAGCACCTAGTGTGGCCTAACTACCAAAATGAACAAGATACAAGTTGGAATCCTCCTTGGACCCGAGTCTTGATGTTCCATTGTCTTTGTAGCGGGAGTGAGCTATCCGATCTCCGTCTCGAATCTTCTCAAAATACATTTAAAATTACAGATGTAAACCTATTTACATTCTAATTAAAAATAATAATGAAAATTAAAATTACAAAGCGAAGATACGAGATCTCATAATACATCCAAGACTATGTTTCCTTCATTACGAAAACATAATCTACTAAGGCCACACTAGTAAATTACAACCGATTGTACAAAATTGCGTAAAATAAACCATTCAAGCGTCATTCAACATAATAAAAACATCAACTAAAAATTAATCAAACAATGCAAAATTAAATTGATTAATTATCCAAACCACCATTCTAATCACGTGATAATTCCGTAATTAATCACGAGATATCATTCAAATCCAATGAAAATTCATAATTAATATGAATTACAACGATATTATTTTAAACCGCTTTAAAATAATATGGTATCAATGTGAACCGCTTCACAAAAAAAAATTCCCGGTACGGTTACTGTTCACCGTCAGGAAAAACGAAAAAAAAATTTTTTTTTTTTTATTTTTTAAATAACTGTCACGGTCTTTTAGAAAAACCGGAAAAAACACAAAAAAAAACGAAAAACAGCACTGCAGGCCGAGAAAAAGACGAAAATTTTTTTTTTTATTTTTTTTATTTTTTTACAGCAGCCGAAACAGTGGCAAAAAAAAATTGAACGGATGAAAAATCGATTTTGCTTATATTAACTAGATCGGTACAAACTAGCAATATCTAATCATTATTAAACATTGATACCGAAAATATGAAGCACAAATTGATGTTCATCGACAATCAAACCAAATCCATTCACGTTTTAATTCAATCAGTATTGAATCCTAAACATCTACAAATTCTCATATTATCATCTTAACCTATTAAAATAATAATACAATAATCGAATGGAACAACAACAAAAAATCACACGGCCAAAAAAATTTGCACCGAAAAAATTTTTTTTATTAAAATTTATGCAATTCAAATTTTTATGAAAATCATATAAAAAATTTCATAGCCCTAAAGCTCTGATACCACTTGTGGGATTTGTATCCGTATACAACCCTTTAAATCGACAGGATTATAATGAAATTTAACTTATATGATTAATAGTCATAAACAAAATTGCATAAGACGAAGGGATTAAGAAATAACCTTTAGTCCTTGCGATAAAGGCCTAAGAACAAATACCAAAATAGGTATTCTCCTAATCAAAACACCCTAGATGGAACAAGATATGCCTTGAGATTGCTAGAACTCTTGAGAAACCGTTTTCTCTCCTTTTGTGAATTATGTGATGGTGGAGGCTCAACTTGTGATTAGGGTTCATCAAGAAAAAAAAAATAGGGAAACCAATTCCTTTATATAGTCCCCTATCACAAGGTATCCTAGTGTAATTAGGAAAGGTATTTTCTTTCCTAAAAACCCTCCATATGGCCGAAATTTTAGAGTATTATAATACTTTATTTTCGGTTCATATTTAGCTATTAATATATTGCAATTAATATCCGTATATTATTAATTATAAATATCCGTATATTTACAATTTTACTAATTCAACATATCAGTTTATATTTAATTTAGCTTGCAATATATATGACAATTAAATATAACCTTTTATATTTAATCGCGAATTACTGTTAATTCGGCTAAACAACATTATTTAATCTGTATTAAATAATTTTTTATCATCACATTGACTAACCGTTTAGTCAAAAACACTGACTAACCTTTTAGTCATATTATAAGGCATCAATATAATTATTTTCTCAAATAATCATATCTCTCGAACACATCCAATAGGTGTGACTTTTAGGGACCAGTTGATTACCGCCATCAGTATGACAATAACGTCAAACTTATCTAGCAAGCCAACCGTTATTGATAAACGTTAATCAACTGATTATTATACGAAGTATACCCTGTGAACCTACAGAGATTTATTTATGTTATTGCACTAACTGTGGAGGACACTGGCTCCAACAAACATATATATGAGAGAGATAGTGATATATATATATATATATATATATATATATATATATAATCCGGAAGCTAATGGTCAATAATGAAACAACATAAATTTATAAAACTTCATATAAATTACATGGTTCTGGTGTATAAAGATGTCAATTATTAACATGTAATTAAAATATCATTACATGCCCTATCAACCCACAATTACAAGGCCCAACTAATTTTTCCCATTTAATTTCATCCCTCCTTTTCTACCTTCTTTTAAAAATACTTCATTTTTCCCTTTGTTTTTGTAAACCATAAATTTGAAACTAAAAAACAATATGAAAAAAACAAGAGTTTATTTGTAACTGAATGATTGAGGGTTACAACTAACTTCCATAAATCTCTTGATTCCATCATAAAGGTTAGAGTTTTGATAGTACTCCGAGGGTGTTATCGACTTAATCTCATAGGGTGATAATAAGGTCTTTTTTGTGACTTATTACATCCTACCTACAATTTGGCAGTAGGAGGATGAGGTCTTTTTACTTGTTCTATATGCTCTCCTTAAACCCTAAAGAAGAGATTAATATTTTTAGTAGATCGACTAGCTTGGAGGGCAAGGTAAAATATCTAGAATATCCTAAGATATTATCACAATATTTTTGATAATTATCTGTAATTACTAAAGATATTATAAAATAAATAAATACCAAAATATAAAATTTTGGTGTCTACAGTTTTCTTTTATCTTGATCGAAGAGAGTCTTTATTTAAACTTAGAAAAGTAGGGAACTTAAAGAAGAATAATTAGATTATAATATTCTACCTTAAATTAGATCATACGTACAATTAGGTAACTAATCGATTAAAGAAAACATATTTATTTATTTATTTAAATACATTAGTTTGATAAAATTAATAGGATATATTGAATTTAACTGTAAAATAACGCGAGTAGTCATAGTAATAATAGCTAGTAAACGCATGAGTAGTGAAATAATAATATGAACATGAGATGCAGTGAAGTTATAATATTAACGGCATTAGTAGTGAATGTGTCTCATAATTTTTTTGATAAAGTTTACAACTATATCATTCAAAATATATAAATGTTAAATGTACGAATTAAGTAAGTCTATATAATACCGTAATTCTATTTTAAAAAATGTAAATTAAATGATAAATACATGTAACTCGGGACAAAACCAAACACCAAACGTAATTTATTTAAGTTAAGAGGAACCACTCCTTAGTCACCACATTATCTCTCTATATAACCACACTTCATTCCTCAAAGATTGAATAAGTGTGCATTACGGAGTATTACGGTTCGCTATTCATAATAAAATAATAATAATAATAATAATAATAATAAAAAAGAAGCGAACTACAACCTACTTGAATGACGTTGGCAATTTTTTCATCACTGTGATTGAGCTGGATATGTAAGAGATCTTGTAAGTATTACTCATTTGTTTTCTGTTGAACGTTATTCTTTATTGAATATATATACAAATTTTCGTTAATACGGGCATTATTTGTATTCCTCGGTATTATATACTTCCTCTTATTCAATATAAACTTCTTTAGTTCCTTATTGAGTTATTTAAGTTTTTTCCCTATTTTCTTTTTTAAGATGTGGGTTTGTGTGTTTTAAGTGATCCATATTCAATTGCATGTAGAGTTGAATGTCATGTGTAGTACAAATTCATTTCCTTAATCCAAGTGTCCAAATGAAAGAATACATTGAATAAGAGGGATTATATACAGGGGTGAACCCAGCTAGTGGCAAGGGGTAGCCGCCACTAACCCAAAGAAAAAAAATCGGTTTATGTGCTAATAATTTGCTACCCTGTTAGTAAAGGAACAAGTAAAACTGAAGGCATATAATAAGCATGAAAACTACTTGGCTTAATGGTAAAGTATGTGGTACATTATATGATAGTTCAGTGTTCAAGCCTTGCCATAGTCATATTGCTATATTTTTTTCTATTTTCTCTCAAATAAATATTATTAAGCTTTTAAATTTATGTAACAATTCAATAATTAGTTTTTGACCTTGGATTAATTTGTTTATTGTAAAATTTTAAATTGGTTATGTCCATTATATTGTGTATTAGGGAGTATGGACTTTGTTTTATATTTTACCTAATAATTATGTTTCTTTTTGTATCACAAAGCTATATAATCAAAATTATAGTCAAAAAATAAAACAAAGATAAAGTTGTGAATTATAAAACGAGAATTTTATGTTAGTATCGACCGTTCATTTGAATATTGATTTTGTGTTTGTATGTGTATTTTTATATGTTCGATACATTTTATTCGTGACTTCCATTATATATATATAATATTTTCGCTACCCCAGACTTTTAATTCTAGGTTCGCCCATGATTATATATATCATGCACTTTTTAGTTATGGGATTTGTAACTTGTTGTTTGGTTGGTCTGTAAATTGTTAGAATATTGTTTATTTAAAGTCAAAATCTTAGTCTTTTTGCAATTTATGTAAGAAAAATGTACTCCCTCGTATTATACATGTTCCTCTTATTTAACTGTTTGGAGGTCAAAGTTGTCGAACTTTGAGGATGTATAATTACAAAACACTCCCTTCTATTTAGTCATGGCTGCAGGCCGGGCTCACTTGACCTGACTCAGGTGGGGTACGTGGGGGACGGGGAGCATGGCCGGTCGGGCTGGGCTTTTGGAGTGTTGACCTAGGAGCTCGAGGCGGGCCAAGGGCGGGGAGGGCTCCTGGGCCTCACACAAATTTTTTTTCTTAAAATGGGCAGGCTATGGCGGGCTAGCGGGCCGACTGGGGCTAGTGCTGGTGTTGTTGGGAGAGGAGGTGGTTCATGGTGGAGTGGGGTTATTATTGTGGTAAGTGGACTAATGAAGTTGGGATTGGATGGTCATAGGTTAATAGGAAGGGTAAATAGTCAACTTCAGATTTTTGGTATAAGTTTTGAAACAAAACTATTTTAGGTATAAAATTTGAAAATGTGTATTATAATAAGTATAAGTTATCAATTTACCGTAAGTTTTATATATTTAGTAATTGACTAATTGTAATTTGAAGAATAATTTATATTATAAAGAGATTGTAATTTGTATGTAGAAGATTGTAAGATAAGAGAGAAATGATTGAATTGTTAATGAAATAAATTAAATGTAGGGGTATATATATAGGAGTTTTTTTTTTCCAAAATGGGTTTCTAAACACAAGTAATTACGGAAATAGGTTGAGTTTCAACTTATTATCCCAAAATGGGTTCACGTCATCCCCGAAGCTAGCTTCGGAAAGCAGTCGCTGTCCGCCTCTGCGACTTGCCCTCTAGTCTTTTAGCTTCCGCAAACCCGATCCTACGTGGACCCATTTTGGGATATTAAGTTCAAATTCAACCTATTTCGTTAATTATTTATATTTAGAAGCCTACTTTGGAAAAAAAATTCTATTTATAGTGTATTAAAAAAAAAAAATTACAAACAAAAGTGGCAAATTGGAACGAGCTGTGCTCGGGCAATCTTTCGTGCCTAGTCGGCCGAACTACTAAGGTTCGGATTGGGCCGAGCTTAAAGCCCGCCTTTTATCTCTTGCGTCGCGGCCCGCCTTATGCACGGTACCTCCGGACCGTGCAATGTCGGGTCAAAACCGGGACAAGTCTTTGTCGCCCACTGGACCGAGCCCGATTTTCCAGGACTATCTGTGTCAATGTGTGTGGCCGTGTACGGCCCGTGTGGGTATGCTAAAAAGTACGTAGCCACCTCACTACTTGTCAGAAGTCCAGTTTTCTAAACTCAATCTGTGCCAAACTGTCAACAAGGAGTCTCGCTTAAGACGGTTATTATATGTCTAAAATTAAGACGGGTCAAGCATTATCAAGTGTTGGTAATAAAGACAAAAAATTTGGTACGTACTAGGCAACAAGTAAGGTGATTTGATATGCATTTGACCCATCTTAAGTTTAAGACGGATATTATACGCCTGGAATGAGAATTTGTGAACTGCCTGTAAGAATTATTATATTATTATTTAATTCTCTATTATGTGGACCTATTTACTGATGTTAGTCGCCTTAATTAAATAATGGTTAAATATATTGTTTCGGGTTTTTAATAGGAGTCCTAGTTTAAGTGGATTACGGTTAATGTTTACATGCCATTAACATATAGGCCCACTTATTCTATTAAGCCCCTCCTGCCACCTCTCTATATAAGCACACATGTTTGAGTTTTAACCTAATTCATTCATATTAAGAAACACACATTAAGGAAGTGAATTAGAGAATAAGGAAGGCAGGAGAAGGCAAAGCAATAAGGGTTTATTCTTTATCTTTCTCAAGTGATTTATTATCAGATCTAATGGCTACATCACGTTAGTACCTTTCAGTAATTATTGCTTTAATCAAGATCCTATAATTTATGTTTACATGTGGTATCAGAGACAGGATTGTGATTAAAGTTATAATTCTGATTAATGTTTTGATTATGTTTTTATGAATGAATTTAATGCTTTACTCATGATGTTGTAATACTCATTCATAATTGATAGTATACCCTTATGATAGATAACGTATCCTTGTGTCATGATCGTTTCCGCTGCCCTAATCGAATTATTTCGTTTTTATTTGATTTATGATGATTATTGTATGATTTATGATGATGATTTGCGTTGCCCTAATTCGATTTGTATGGTTTATTATGATTATTGTTGCGTATGAATGTCGTATGATCTATACCATACTCGATCGAGCTAATGCTTCACTCGATCGAGATGGTTTATTAATAATGTTGCTCGATCGAGCTAATGTTTTACTCGATCGAGCCTTATGTTTTTTTTTTTTTTTTTATTCTGCTCGATCGAGCTATTGTTTACTCGATCGAGCCCTTATGCTCTTGATCCTGCTCGATCGAGCTATTGTTTACTCGATCGAGTAAAACTGTTCTTCTTTGCCCTCGATCGAGCTAGTGTTGTACTCGATCGAGGGGTCTTGTTTTGCTTTGTTCTCGATCAAGCTAAAGTTTTTCTCGATCGAGATGCTTTTGTTTATTTTCTACTCGATCGAGCTCTTGTCTTACTCGGTCGAGGACTGGTTCGATGTTTAAGGTTTGTTTTCATTGTATGCTTGTATAATATTATGTTATTATGCTTAAAGGAGACATTCGCATTATGACGAGTTGAAATTCACCACAGTGATTTCATCTCGTATGCGATCAGATCTCATAATGTAATTGGGCATTCACATTATGTTGATGTTCACCACAGTGGACTCAAATTATGCAGTGAATATCCGACTAAGCATCTAATGGGGTGAAATAACTTGTATTAAGGTTTTACCCACAGGTAACCTGACATTAAAATGAAACACTCATTAAAGAGAGTATACTTGATTATGTAATTAAGCATGCGTAGGTTGTCCACAGATACTGCACTTGCTTAATGAATGTTTATAAGTTACTCATTTAAGTCTCAAGTCTTAGTCATAATTGCTATTGTGTGATAAACTCAAAGCCTACTGTTCTGAGCATTGTTTATAATGCAGTACCGTTGCAAAGCTCTCTCAATAACTTGACAGTCTTTGCTTAAAGTTCTTACGACTTACCACTGCACTAAATATTAAGTCCTCCATTTCGGAGACAGGCTGTACTGCAGCCAGTAAGTACATGGAAATCATTAAGGAACGCTTTCAGACTGCCGATAAAACGGTAGCGGGAAGGCTTATGTCTGAACTTACCACTGCTAATTATAATGAGAATGTCACCACCATGCAGCAACATGTGTTGCACACGACGAATCTGGCAGCTAAGTTGGGAAAGCTGGGCATGAAAGTTGAGGATCCGTTCCTCGCCCAGTTTATAATCAACTCTTTGCCAGATAAGTTTGATGCTTTTCACCTTCATTACAACACCGTTAAAGAAATTTGGAGTGTTAATGAAATGACCAATAAACTGGTTCAAGAAGCAGCAAGAATCAAACAGAAAGATGAGGCTGATGCCTCAAGTAAGAATGGTGGTTTACCCCAGGCACATCATGTGCATCATGTAAGCGGGAAATCTAAAGGTAAGTTTGGAAACAGGAAGGGCATTAAGCCAAACCCTTCTGATAAACCGTCTGCATCTGGCATAAAGAAGGAAATTAAGAAGCAGGAAAGTTGCCTTTCTGTAAGAAACCTGAGCACTTTCAGCAAGACTGCATAAAGCGTAAGAATTGGTTCGAAAAGAAGGGTAAGCCTTTGACTTTAGTATGTTTCGAATCAAATTATGTTGAAGTTCCTTCTAATACATGGTGGCTAGATCCAGGCTCTAATGAAAGTTCCTCCTTCTTGTGGCATAAACGTTTGTCCCATATTTCAAGAGAAAGAATGAACATATTGGTTAAAAACAATATGTTACCTTCTCTTGATTTTACGGATTTTGGGACGTGTATGGAATGCATTAAAGGCAAGCAAACCAAACACACCAAGAAAGGGTCCACAAGAAGCACTGCGCTATTAGAAATTATACTACAGACATTTGTGGTCCTTTTGATGTTCCCTCCATGAGCGGAGAGAAATATTTCATCACATTTATCGATGATTATTCACGTTATTGTTACCTTTACCTTTTGCATGAAAAATCTCAATCAGTAAACGCTTTAGAGGTTTGCATTAAGAAGGTGGAAAGGCAATTGGGAAAGAAAGTGAAAATCATAAGGTCAGATAGAGGTGGTGAATATTATGGCAAATATAATGAATCAGGACAACATCCTGGTCCCTTTGCAAAACTCCTTGAAAGTTTGGGTATTGTCCCTCAGTACACAACTACTGGTTCTCCATGGATGAATGGTGTAGCTGAGAGGCGTAATCGAACCCTATTAGAGGCTGTAAGGACAATGATGAGTAATACCAACTTACCCATGAAGTTATGGATACATGCCCTTATGACTGCTGTGTATGTTGGAAATCGGGTTCCCAGTAAGGCAGTTTCAAAGACACCATTTGAACTGTGGAAAGGGTTGAAACCGAGTCTTCAACATTTGCATGTATGAGGATGCCCAGCAGAGGCACGCATTTATAATCCACATGAAAGGAAACTCGATCAAAGAACCATTAGTGGGTTCTTCATCGGCTATCCAGAAAAGTCTAAAGGGTATAGGTTTTACTGTCCTACACACAAAACAAGAATTGCGGAAACCGGAAATACCAAATTCCTTGAGAATGGCGAAGTTAGTGGGAGTGATCAGGTAAGGGATGTCATAGTCAATGAAGTTAGGGTGGCAATTCCAGCTTCTTTGCCCCCAATTTCAGTTGATGAAGTTCCACATAATGATAATGTTGACCCAGTCAATATTGTGGAACCTAACGTTGATGACCCTCCACTCCCGAATGATAACATTGCCACTGAAGTTGTTGATACAACCCCTGAAATAGTATTAAGAAGGTCCACAAGATCTAGAAAGTCAACTACTTCAGACGATTATGTATGTCTACAACAATGTGAATTTGACATTAGTATTGATAATGATCCGGTTACGTTTTCACAAGCTATGAATTGTAATGATTCCGATAAATGGATTAATGCCATGAAAGAAGAGATGGAGTCTATGGCTAAGAATGAGGTCTGGGAGTTGGTCAATTTACCAGTAGGTCATAAGGCTGTCGGCTGCAAGTGGGTCTTTAAGACCAAGCGCGACTCCTCGGGTAATATTGAACGACATAAAGCCAGACTAGTAGCTAAAGTCTTTAATCAGAAAGAAGGCATTGATTATAATGAATCATTTTAGCTTTTGTAGCTCATTTTGATTTAGAGCTACATCAAATGGATGTGAAAACGACATTCTTGAATGGGAGTTTGGAAGAAGAAGTCTACATACACTACTACAAAAACAGGAAATGACAACG
This sequence comes from Heliosperma pusillum, assembly GCA_022085475.1. Taxonomy (NCBI): domain Eukaryota; kingdom Viridiplantae; phylum Streptophyta; class Magnoliopsida; order Caryophyllales; family Caryophyllaceae; genus Heliosperma; species Heliosperma pusillum. The sequence goes on from JAIUZE010005944.1 coordinate 12,244, forward strand.
GTTAAAAACCGTTGTAATATTAAAAAGCGGACGTTGTTAAAGCCTCCGTTGTTAAAGGTTTTAACAACGGTTCCGATTTAATGAAAATACCGTTGTTAATAGTTTTAACAACGGTAAGAAGTCGTTGTTATTACTAGATAACTGTTGTTAAAACGTGTGAATAATTATGGTGGGAAAGATACGAGAACGGTTCTATTAAATTAAACCGTTGTTAAAGGTATGATTAGTTTTGGTGGGAAATATTATAACAACGCTATTTTTTTTAAACCCGTTGTGAATATAGTTAATTACAACGGAGTATAATAAATAAGCCGTTGTGGAAAGTTTTAATAACAACCGGTATTCTAGAATAAACCGTTGTTAAAGGTATGATAAGTTTTGGTGGGAAATATGTTACAACGCTTTTAATGAATTTTAAAAAACCGTTGTTATTATTTTTATTATTGTTTTTGAAAAAATTGTAATTTGTTCCCCTGCCACCACTGAAAATCCTGCATAAATCAGCAGCAGTAGCAGCAGCACGCATCATAAACCAATTTCAGAAGCAGCAAAATGATATATCTATATATATATCAGAGCAATTCATGTACAGGGCAATTCATGTACATGGCAATTCATGTACAGCAGCAGCAAAATGATATATACAACCAAAATGATCTCTTTTAGAGCAATTCATACTTACAACTTGCTCTAATTAATGACTTCTACAAATTAAAGTTCCCTATCTGCTTCCAAAATAATCTAAGTTTCATTTATTCTTTGTTTGTTCAAGGACGTATTTGCCCAACAAGTCCCTTACCTCGTCTATATTGTGCTTAGTGTACTCAGGGACATGTGGCGTCTTGATTGAATACTGCGGATAAAACAAATAAAAGACATCGATCAGTAGGGTAACAACAGTATAGGCATATCATACATAATTAGCAACATCGATCATATATATATAGCAGAAAAGATATCAGCTCTAATGAAAAAAAGTAAATAATAGCTACATTAAACTACTAACTTTTTCTGGAATGCTGATATATCTTCGCCTAATAATCTCCAACATGAAACGACAAACGTAGTATCCACATTGGATGCTATCCGGCTGTTTAGGGACCTATTATTACATAATAAACGAAGAGACGAGAAGGCAATTACCAATTAGTTTAATGCGTAATTAAAAAAGACAGATGTATATGCGTAATTAGTTTAATGCACTAGTATTTGCGCGTACGTACCCCTGTTATCGTAATAAAAGTAGGGCCATCATCAGAATATTCTGTCGGTTGATTGCCGGTTGCTCTTTTCTTCTCAAAGGCCCTTTAAAAAAGGAAAGAGGCCGAAAGTCACATAAACTTACTTAATAATAATAAACTACTAACTTAATATTATATGTGCCAAATCATCATCAGTACGTATTATAAACTTACTTAATAATCAACATCTTAAAGGTCTCGGATGGTTGTCCATGCAAAGAGTCCAACCAAAATACTTTCTTCGTGGGCGGATTGATCGCTGCTAGCACCCAATGTCTCCTAGAGATCGAGAGACACATCATTATTAACAATCACAACATGCATCATAACCAAACATATAAAAATGCAATTGTATTGGGAATCGTAATATTAATTATATATTACCCGGCTTCATTATAAGGGGCAAAAATGAGCTTATTGTTTTTCGCCAATTCCCCAGCAATATAATTTACACGTTCTTCATACGAAAACATCTCGATATGCATAGATAAAACATTGGGGCACATGAATCCGTATTGAGGAAGTGGATTATTGGTCTCGGCGGGGATCACAACCGAGTTCAAGTACCTACATGCCGGTTTTAATTCCGATATTATAAACACTATATCTTACTTAGTCAGAATATTAGAATACTGCATGATTTAATTTATTAAGAAACTTACTTCAACCAAACATATAGGTGTTGGACATCAATCTCGTCAAGGCCAGCCCAAACGGCTAGCGTTTCCCAATCCAGCATTGCTTGGCGTTCTACCCCTACAATATCATTCTCGAGCGGAATAACTATTCATTGCTCGCTTGCTATGCGTCTCTCAGCCTCCTTATAAAGATCCAGCATCGCCACCGTTCGTACTTTTTCCATGTAAACGTTCCCATGATATTTAGTACCGGATAGCCTCCTGACCTCTTTCAGCTTGGGGAAATGATGCGGTGTGCTACCTTTCACAACCTACATGTGGCTAACTAAATTAAGTTGCTCTTTCAATGATGAGGCGCTAGTAGAACTTAAAATAGAAAGAGAGTTGATTAAATACCTCATCAAGTTGTTGTTTTGACGAGGTAGTAGAAAGATTATTGTCTATCGAGTTAGACTTATCCATGTTTTTTGTTACCTACAAAACAAAAATAAAACATATAAATTTCACTATTTATGAAGGTGATGAACAAAGACAAAAGGCGTGTTAAATTAGATGTATTTTTCTAACCCCGTCTACATTCTGTTGAATTTTACAATCACGAGCCAAGAAAATGTGGCTTTGAGGCCATTGGACAAAACCTTTAACCGCATCTGCCAGTATTACTATGTCGTCGCGGACTGTGACGGGCAGTTTACAGGTTTCATAGCCCTTCACGACTCCCACTATCCCCACTTTTGCATGCTTCGGCAAGAGTGGTACTCCATGAACCAAGATGGTTTCCGCTGAGTCCTTGGGCTTTGGGCATACGAAAGCCCGAGCAACAATCACATTCTCTTTTAATGAAGGGTCGGCGAGACGAACAAGCATCCGCTGTTTTGTGGCCTGAAGAATACACATTATTTACTAAATACCAAAATATAATAGATATCATAAATGATCTATATTGAGTATATAATGTAAAGTTAGTTACAAGTATTTATTGTTTGTGGGTAGGCTATTATACTTGAACATGTCCAGACCAGATTTAGCACTGACAGCATATACTAACTTCTTATATTCTACATACCTCCTTATTGTCCCCCGTCTTCTCAGCCGGCTCCTCAAGTTGCGTCCCCTTTTCAGAGTTATTTACCTTATAAAATTAATTAACCAATCAAAGGCATGCAATGGCTGCTGGAAAGAACAAATGCAGAGGTTCAAAATGGTTAAGTCGTATTTACCTTATCGGCTTGAGGTATCAAAACCTCAGCAGCATTAGGTACCTCACCCGTCTCCTCAAGTTGCGTCCCCTTTTCCGACTCATTTACCTAATAAAATAAACCAATCAAAGGCATGGCGGCTAGAAAGAACAAATGCAGAAAAAAAAAATCATATTTACCTTATCGGCTTGAGGTATTAAAACCTCGACAGCAGTAGGTACCTCACCCATCTTCTCAGCCGTCGCCTCATGTATTGGCAAGGTAGTAGTGTCTGCCTCTTGGCAAATCTGTTGCACTACCTCACCCTTTTTAATGACATCCTCCATCATCTTCAATTCTTCTTCGGAAGGCTTGCCTCCAGAATTCCTCTTCAGTATCACGGAGGCCAATAACTGAACCTGCACGCCCAAAATGTAGAATCAGCAATTTGTTAAAACAATAACATGTGAATTTTAAATGACAATAACAAATGGTATACGTACCATGTCAGCCGTCCCCTTATTTTTCTTCTTCTTGTTCGAGCTAGTTGTCCCATAATATTTCGTGACTCCGACATGTAATGGGACGCCCCTTAATCGACCTGGATGCTCGGGACGGCCGATCGCTCTAGCAAGAACGTCGTCACGACCACTCGGAGTGAATTTCCCTTCCCCAACCTCCTTCAGAACATTCTCCTATAATATATTAAATAAACTTAATTTAATTTTTGTTACTAAAATAAATAGATAGTTAGACATACAAGAATTGAACAATAAAGGTATTAAAAACCCGTCTTAATAAAAATAATACTTACTATGTTGGCCAAGACTTCCTGATCATATTCGTTACATGTTCGGGATCCTTTAGGCGTGTGCCCTTCTTTATAAGTTACATGCCGATTCAAGGCGGTCACACCTTTTGACACCTACACGTTAACTCAAAAATAATATATGTATACATGTATATCAAGTCCAAGTATGATTAAAAAAATCTAATATATAGATGCTACTTACGAGATTTTCTTCTATCAATCTGTAACCGCCTCGAGAACCATAATATAACCCCCGCTTCTGTGAGATGTTAGCACGATTTCTGGCGCTAACGCTCTTCAAATCATATAAAATCGCAAGTAGATGAGACAATTAGAAAATTATAGATACAAGTAGAGTTTTAGAAAAATGTAACCTGAAACTTTTAGAAAAATGTAACCTTAAGTAGAGTTTTACAAAAATGTAAACATATTACATGGATACTTAACCTGAAACTTTTCAGTAGCTCGTTTCGCCTTATAATTATCCCATTGTTGCTGAGTGATGTGGGGGTACTTTGTCGGTGGGCTCTCATGCATCTGCCCCGTCTCCTTGTCCACATACAAGTGTAATTTGGCAAGGTCACACCTCCACTGCCTTAAGACTGCCGCTGCCTTACGTAATAGATACTTATCATGGCAGTCTGGAATATCGAAAGCTTCTTGCATCATCATCATATATACTAATAAGCGGCTGTCTAATATCATACCTTTACACGAACCTTTATACGGCTTCCTGCCTTATGTAATAGTAACTTATGCAAAATAAAATGGTGTTTAGCTAAAGATATTATCATACCTTTATACGGTTCAAGAGTAAGTTCTGCAATGAAGGATTTATATTCCTGAAATCATCTAAATCTATAGGCACAAACTGTTTGGTTGTAACTCCAATCCAAGTGGCTAAATGGCTAGCATTTGGACCAGTAGGAACACTTTTCACACTCCATTTTATTTCCATCGGCGTTTTTGCCGCTATAGCTGCAAGGGCTGCAGAGCACTTCGAAGCACCCCTCTCACCAGGCTTATCCCCCTTATCATTGTTGTCTACTCTTTTCCGTTTTTCACCCATGATCATCCTAAGACACTAAGACCTTCAAAATAAATGAAATAGTAACGGAACAGAGTCATGCATACAGCGATTCTAAAACCCTAAGACCTTGAAATGAATGAAATAGTAACTGAACAAATAAAGAGTCATGCAGAGAGTCTAAAACTCTAAAAACTTAGAAAGGAATGAAACTAGATGATAAAGAGAACGATAAATAGAAAATGAAAACAAAAAGATGAACTTCAATCTTAAAACCCTAAAGACGAAACACAAAAATTATCTGATAAAGAAAATGAGAACATGGTGATGATAAAGAGAACAGGATGATGATCACGAGTACGAGGAGGATGATGATGATACTAAACAAAAAGATTTGTGTTGTAAACGAGGATGATTGTAAACGAGGAGGATGATGATGATAATGTACGTGTGTAACATTTACTCTATAGGATTGTAAATTATTTTTTATTAAGAGAAACTAAAGGGTTTATTAAGAGAAACTATTGACAACGGTTATCCTACAAACCACCGTTGTTATAGAGTAATAACAACGGTTAAATAACACCCGTTGTAGAAAGTAATAACACTAAGACAACTGTTTATTTATTATAAACCGTTGTTGAAAGTAATAACAACGGTGAATTTCTAAAACACCGTTTTTATAGATTATGTATATTTTTTTTAATTTTTCAGATACGCGCGCGCGGTATTAAAATTTGAGGCACGAAATAAACTCATTAACTTTGCTCTAAATTAATTTATTTAACTTTGCTCTACATTTAATTTAATTTATTTTACTTTGCTCTAAATTTTATATTATAGGCGTAAGTTACGTTTAATTATTAGCTCGGATCGGGTTTGGCCTGGGAATCAACTCTAATCGGGTTAGATTCGGCGGGTTTGTAATTAATAACTTTATCGATCGGGTTAGTTATTAATTATTTTTAGTTTTTGGTTCAATTACCTCGAATCGGGTCATTTTCTTTTTAATTAAGGAACTGGTTATTATAATTATCATGCATCACTGGAACTGGTTATTATAATTATCATGCATCACTAGTTAACCTGAAACTAATCGATCGGGTGGCCAGGCCAGCAGTTACGGATCGGGCAATCCACTTTCTAGATCAGAGCAAGCGTAGCTACGTACTTCAATTCGGGTCGATCGCTTTTGGGCAGGGTCGGGGGCACGTGATGTCATTATTAATTACCTCGTATATATATATGTACTACTTATTGATGATGATATATATATATATATATATATATATATATATATAATAATAATTAAATGATGATGACTTCCGGATCTCTAATTAACGACGCTCGTACTACAATTTGCAATAATAACAGATTCATCAATGCACATACATGCAATTCAAGTAAGTATTATATATACACGTACGTCAATGCAATGTTTCCCAAATTAAATAATAATGATATATATATATATATATATATATGGCCTGGGGTCGATCGACTTCGTTCATCCAATTCAAGTACGCTAATGAACGGGCCGTTTTTGCATCACAAACCTGAAACTGTCCGACCCAAAATTAATTAGCTCGCTAGTATCGGGTTATTTTATTTAATTCGATAGAAATCATTATTTATTATCCGCGTGATGATTATTAAGTATCATTTTCGGGTCGGATCACTTTTAATTATTAAGTATCATTATTAGTATACGTGTGTTACTTCAAAATAACCCTAAACCCTAAACCCTAAACCCTAAACCCTAAACCCTAAACCCCCTAAACCCTAAACCCTAAACCCTAAACCCTTTTTTATATACTTCTAATTAATAATACATCAAAATATTGAACATCAATTCAAACACTTTAAACAACATTCTTTCTCATTGATTTCATTAGGAATAACCTAGATTTTATAATAAAGTACATTACATTCATCCGACATCAAATAAATAAAGATGTTAAATAATCCGGAACAATTCCGGTTAAGTGTAAAAAGCTTTTCTCACACTGCCACCAACAATCCGGAACAATATTGATGATACTGATGACTTCCGGATCATTAACCTCGTATTTTGCAATAACAGATTCAATGCCTGCAAGTACACGTCTTGCATGTGGAGATAAGGTAGGACGGGTACAGCTCAACATATCTCTTGCGGCATCCAACCTCCGAGTATAAGGCCGACGTGGGTAGACAGAGGACGATGATGATGACGACGCTTGGTTGACAAGTCGGACTGCTTCACGCCTCTTAATCCAATAATCCCTTCGATGTTCAATGGATCCTTTAATCAATGGGTGATGATCAGCGGGAACTACGGCAAGAGCCTCCTCCTCATCTGCAATCAATTTTGTAAGGGTCGTTTCATCGTTGGGAAGGTTAACTGCTGCCATTGATGATATTAATTTTAGGGTAGTTATGTAATATTTAAAGGAGGGGTTTTGAGGCTATATTTATAGAGGGGTTATGCTGCCATTGATGATGCTTTAATCAATGCTGGTTCTGCGCCTGTTGTTTATTCACGGGTTTGGACTGCATTATCTTTTAATTAAAAATAATAATATTAAGCAATAACAACGGGTATTGGTTATAAACCCGTTGTTATTACTAACCACAACGGTTTTCTTGGCCATAACCGTTGTGATAGGGTTACTGCACATTGCAGTTAATGCATTGACTACATAGGAAATGTAACGTACTGCATATTCACACATTTACTCGATCAATAACGTACTGCATGCATGTGAATGTATAGTCGTTTTGGGAACCAATGCATGCATGTGAATCAATGCCTTCATGTGAACCAATGCATGCATGTGAATAAATAACTCCAATAAATAACTCTCTATAAATACAGCCTCAATACAAGCAGGTTATCAACCACATACAAAATTCCCAACTCTAATCAATAACATATTTGCTAAACCATACAAAATTTCCCAGCCTCAATACTAACATCAACCATACAAAATGTCTGGAACTTTTACTAAACCATATGCTTGCATCATGAAAGAAATGCCTTGTCATATTGAGGGTGGCTACGTTGTGTGTAAAAGTTACAAAAAACTCCGTGATACGCTTATTCGAAATGGCTACTTAATAAGGAAGATGTGGCCAAATTATAATCGCGGGCACTTTACAGGGCATCTCGTTTTCGAGTTTGGGATGTCGGATGCTCATCGTGCGTCCGCATTCAAACTGGCAAGAATGTTTGACAAGGCCGGGCATGGGAGACAAGATTTTATTGAGAGCACGGACCACAAGCCTGGGCCATATCTATGGGTGGCTTCCGAACATGAGCGTTACTGTTTCCCAAATGGGGTCGACCTCGTTGAAGTGACCCAGGTAGAGCAGTGGGAAGGGTTGGCTCTGGCCGAGGCTGACCCGATTGATGCATATGCTCTAGCGGTGGCAGCTATCCGGGAGATTTACCCGGACTCAATTTAATTTGTTGTTGTTGTTTGGTTGTAGTTGTTTGGTTGTTTGGTTGTTGTTGTTTTGGCGCCATTTGTGTGTGGCGCCGTTTGAACTTATAATTTAATAATATTAATGTTGATACGTTAATTTGTTTTTTGACTTAAGTTTAGAAGTAATTAAACTTATTCAATATAAAGCTATTCAATCGATAAAGCAAAATTAGAATTGAACGACATTCAGGAAATGACATTCACAAATTTGCTAATAATTGACGTTCAGGAAATAAACGACATTCAGGAAATGACATTCACAAATTCACAAATTCAAGAAATAGTTGATAAAAATAATAGCTGAGTAATAAGGGAGATGATGACAGAAAAATGATCGCTTTGTGATAGAGTTTTTGTGTTGCAGTACTACAGTCGTATTACTAATGTTGTGTGTTTTCTATCTACAAATATTGACAACGGTTATTATAAACAAACCGTTGTGATAGAGCAATGACTACGGTTATAGTAGTCTACCCGTTGTAATTAGTAAAAACTATGACAACGGTTTATGGTTATTAACCGTTGTTATAATCAATAACAACGGGTAGATTTACAACAACCGTTGTTGTTGCTTACCTTTATTTTTTTTTAATTATAATTATAAGAGACAGCAATATCATAAGTACTATACACTGCAATAATAATCAGCAGAAACCAACAAAGACAGCAATATCATAAGCACTATACACTGCAATATCAGCAGAAACCAAAACATGGAGACTGTATAATGAATGACCAAAAGCTAAATAATTTGGGAATCTTCAACAATGACCAAAGCTAACAAAAACTAAAGACAATACCACCTCAGGATCGGGGACGTTTCTTGCCCGACATAGTTTCTTCGTTAACCCAAATACCTTCACCATGATCATCACGCATATAGATGCTTTCAATGTTATCATGATCAGTGTCAACATTGTCGAAATAAGATACAGTGGAAGAGTGATCCATTCCCTCAAACACGACATCCTGATCATTATCCCCATCATTATCGGGTGCACCCCGTCTACTCCTTATAGATAGTACAACAGACCATTTCTTATCCATAGGATCGGTGACATAGAACACTTGTTTAGCTTGGGATGCCATTATGAAAGGATCATCCTTATTATTGCCAACCTTATCCAAATTGACCAACGTAAATCCCATTTTATCCTTTCGAACACAATTGTTGTTGTTATCAACCCAGTTACATCGAAACAGAGGTATTGTGAAATCAATGTAATCTAATACCAATATTTCTTGAATAACACCATAATAAAGGCATTTTCCCCAAATAGGGTTTTTATCTTTTGAAGTAGCAAAGTGCATTGCCTCAAATTCAGAACTCACACCACTATTTTGCATTGTGCTCAACTCATCTTGCTCGCGGGTGTAAAAAGTATAACCATTAATAGCAAAACCGCTGAAAAAAGTGGCCCTGGCATGTGGACCTAACCCAAGACGTAGTAACCTAGGAGAGATGTCATCACCATACAAATTCTTATACTCCAAGACAACATTCCTAAACCACTCTCCAAATGTCTTCTTATGCTCGTTTGCAATCCACATCTCGCTCTTGTTTGGGTGATCGTATTTGAGCTCATCTTTGTGTTGTTCAATATAAGGTTGCACCTCATCTTCGTTGTTTAGCACATACGTATGTGCTAAATGTAACATGTCACGTGACACAATTTTTTCAACCCGGCCCCTAATACCTTTTCCGGTCATCCAGTCACTATGACGATTCTTTGGAACGCCAATTAACTCCTCAGGAGAGAGATGAGCGTAACAATATGCAAGAGCTTCGTCTAATATAGCACGTTCAGCAATACAACCTTCTGGACGATACCGATTAGATGTATAGTCCTTGTAGACTTTCATCAATCTTTCGAAAGGATACTGGTATCTCAAGTACACGGGCCCAAGGTACAAAATCTCCCTAACCAAGTGAGTGGTCAGGTGAATCATGATAGTGAAGAAAGAGGGTGGAAAATACATTTCAAAATGACAAAGAGAGGTGACAACGAGGTCCTGCAATGAATCCGCATCATCGGGATCGATGACTTTATCGCATATGGACTGGAAGAAGAGACAGAATCTGGTAATAGCATATCGTACCTTTTCAGGTAAAATGGAGCGAATAGCCACGGATAGTAATTGTTGCATCAAAGTGTGGCAATCATGTGACTTTAACCCGGTGAGTTTTAGATCTTGCATCGACACAAGGCTTTTGATGTTGGACGAATAACCATGTGGCACTTTAATTCCATTCAAGCATGCACAAAACTCTTTTTTCTCATTCCGTGAAAGGGTATAAGCTGCTGGCGGTAAAAATGTACCATTACCTCTCTTCTGTGGTGCCAACTCTAGCCTAATACCCATCATTTGCATATCTTCCCTAGCTGCGGCGTTATCCTTTGTTTTACCGGGAACATTCAGGAGGGTATTGATAATATTATCACAGACATTTTTCTCAATGTGCATGAAATCGAGGCAATGCCTGACCTCCAGGTCAGGCCAATATGGAAGTTTATCAAAAAATATGGATCTTTTCTTATACCCACGAGTAGACAATTTAGAGCCGTTCTTCTTCCCATATTTTATCTCTATATGCTTTACTTTCTGATAAACTTCATGCCCACTCAAAATTCTAGGAGGTTGACGATGTTCTTGACGTCCATTAAATGCTTTCTGCTGCTTGCGATAACAATGGTCAGGATCCAAGCCCCTCCTATTTCCCAAATACACATACTTATGAGAACACTTCAAGTATTCAGACTCGATATCCTCCCCACACAATGGACATGCCTCTTTCCCATGCACCGTATGCCCAGAAAGGTCGCCATAAGCCGGATAGTCGGTTATTGTACACAATAACATCGCTCTCAAATTGAAAGTTTCATTCCTATATGCATCAAATACTTCTATCCCACTATCCCACAAAATTCGCAAATCATCTAAAAGAGGTTCCAAATAGACATCTATATTATTTCCAGGTTGTTTAGGGCCGGAAATTAACAACGACAACATCAAGTACTTTCTTTTCATGCACACATATGGAGGTAAGTTGTATATTGCCAACACTACTGGCCAAGTACTATGTTGGGTACTCATGTTTCCATGTGGGTTCATTCCATCAGTGGACAGCGCTAGACGTAAGTTTCTAGGTTCAATGCCGAACTCGGGATACTTAGCGTCGAACGATTTCCATTGCATACCATCTGCCGGGTGTCTTAGCTTCCCATCATTTATTCTTCCAGTTTCATGCCAAGTTAACATTTTTGAATCATTGCTATTCGCAAACATCCTTATGAATCTTGGTATCACTGGAAAATACCATAACACCTTAGCCGGGATCCCTTCCTTATCCTTATAACGCCACTCAAAACAAACCGGACAATTGGTTAAGTTTTGATATAATTTTCGATACAATACGCAATCATTTGGACATGCATGTATTTTCTCATATTTCATACCCACCCCTCTAATTAGTTTTTTAGCCTCATATGTCTTAACGGGAAGAACATTACCATCTGGAAGCATGTCGTTTATCAAGGCTAATAAACTAGTGAAACATGTGTCACTAACCCCATTTGCCCCCTTGATATTATACAACTTCACCACAGCCGACATCTTTGTGTACTTACAACCAGGGTATAGAGGCGCTTCAGACTCACACAACTTCTTATACATGTTGTCAAGGTCATCCAAATTAATGTTTTCATCTTCAAAAGCATTTGATTCATCATCCTTTTCTTCATTATCTGTAGACCCAACATTCATCATCCTTTTCTTCATTATCTGTAGACCCAACATTCAACTCGTCTGCTTCAAACTCAACATACTCGGCAAACTCGGGATCATCAGTTATCCTTTCGTATACCTCAAGATCATCTTCTTCAAAATTATTATCTTCCTCTAATGATTCCCCATGAAAAATCCAACGGGTATAGGATCGACTAAAACTATACTTTTCTAGGTGAATTTTAACGTCCGGAATAGCCATATACCTAATATTACCACATCTTTCACAAGGGCATGGAATACTAGAAGAACCATTCAAATTGTTCGCAACGACTTCATAAAATTCAGCTAAACCATCCTTATAGTTTGGGTCACTCATATTCGCAGCATTCATCCAAGTTCGAGTCATTTATCTACATTCGTAGTATATATAGTAAGCCAAGTAATTCAGAAAATCCAACTAATTAAAACTAATTCAATAATAAGCCAACTAATTCAGAAAATGCAATGTATAAGGCAACTAATTCACAAATAAACGAAATTCAGGAAATCAATAAAGAAAAATTATTAGAATACCTGATTAATAAGAAATAGCAGACGGAGATGATGACAAAGAGACGATCAGGAAATCAATAAATTATATTTAGTGTTTGTGTTTTTGTGTTGCAGTACAGTATTATTAGTGTTCTGTGTTTTTTTTCATCTTTATTAAACGTATTGACAACGGTTATTATTCATATTCACCGTTGTTATTAGGTTACCTATTTACAACGGTTAACAAAGTTAAATCCGTTGTTACAACTAACAACAACGTACAACAAAATCATCTCCGTTGTTATTAATTTAAGCCAAATAATGCGCCAAATTAATAACACATTATAACAACGGGTTTTTCATACCCGTTGTTATTAATTTTTATTATTTCGCGCTAAATTAATAACAACGGACATATAATAAACTGTTGTTATTAGTAAATTTATTTACAACAGTTATTTTAGTTCACGCCGTTGTTAAAACTAATAACAACGTTTGAAAAACTAACACCGTTGTTATTAGGTTTAATAAAATTCCGCGGAAAAATATTTATCCATTCCACAACGGTTTTTCTTTATTTTCGTGAGTATGCGTTGTTGATGGGGCGTTGTTATTGCCTGTATTTGTAGTAGTGCAGTGTATGACTGCTTTGCTTTCTGAGTAAGAGAGGCACTTCAAGGGAGACTTGCGGCTGTTAGAGATACGAAGTATATATTAGTACTTCATTCATTTCATTCAATTTTATACATTTGTTTTTTAATCATGGAAAATCTTCGATACAACTTCAAACATATAGCATAAAAGATAGTTATGTGACATCTTGTTTAAATTGTCGTAACGAGTACATTGTAAAAGATAGTTAGAAAAGTCCTAGCCGAATGCATTACAGACAAACTGACTGACGCCTGTCTTGATTCATGTTCGTGACATCTAAAATTGTCAAAAAGAAACAACAATATTCAAATCCTCCTACAACAACATCCAGAAGAAAGATCATTCCACACGAAACTAGGCAACTTTTAACACATTATAAATTTTGTTTGAAAAAAAAAGGAGTTAATTAGTCACTTAGATTTGTGCAGAAAACATGGAGGAAGTGCGTCTCCTATCGTCATGGCGCAGTGGATATTGTCACAGAGTCATATGGGCCCTTAACTTTAAGGGCATCAACTATGAATACTTAGAAGAGGACTTGCAAAACAAGAGTGATGACCTTTTGCGATACAATCCCATTATTTAGAAGGTACCCGTCCTTGTTCATAATGGAAAATCCGTCTTAGAATCCATGAACATTCTTGAGTATATCGACGAGACGTGACCTCACAATCCCTTGCTTCCTGAAGATTCTTACGAAAAAGCTATGGCTCGATTCTGGGCCAAATTTATGGAAGACAAGGTATGTGTGTTGCATTGTAATGGTTTGTATTATCTTTGCTCTTGTTTCTTGACACTAGTTAATATTTAGGCGAGCCGGTTGGGTTAATATAAGGCCAAATGAGGGCGATAATATAATTTGTTCTTCTCGGTTTGGATCAATTATTTTGTGGGTTGTCGTTCGAGTTATAGTATTGATTATTTATCAAGTCATCATTTCATTTATTTGATCGGTAAGTTACAAGTACAATTCATATGTGAATTCAAGTCACTGCAACTCATAATTCAGCCTATCTCAAGTCTCGAATCATCATTATGCGGTCAAGTTAGACGAGTCTTGCACAAACAATACGAGGTTTATGTCCGGTTCAGTTCCCCCATGACAGCCTTTACCATCATTGATCCTATGACTACTGAATAAAACTTTTAAGCATTCTAATTGGTATAGGGCCCATTATTTTACTCTTACTTCCGAGCTGTTGGGGAAGAACAAGAGAAGATAGCTAAAGAAGCAAAACAAGTGCTTAAAACACTAGAAGAGGAAGGGCTGGGAAATAGCAAATTCTTTAACGGGAACAAAATCGGATACACCGATCTGTGTTTAGGATGGATCCCCTGTGGGCTGGAATTGATGCAAGAAGCTGCTGGTATCGTTTTAGTAGAGCCCGACACCCTCCCAAGGCTAAGTGCTTGGAGCAAGAGATTCAAGGAAGTCTCAGTGATCAAAGATAACTTGCCAGACCAAAATATGATGCTGGCTTTCTTCAAAGAGCTACGAGCAAGATTCACTTCATCTCAAGCATCCTAATTCCTAATTACCTTGCTTGTAAAATCACTAGAAAACTTTTATTGGAATCATGGTAGTTACACATTGTTTAAGTTTTACTGATGTTTTGGATTCTTATCAATAGTTAGTTTTTGTTCCCGTACCACAAAATTGCATTTGTGTGTTTCTTCTTATTACATTTTCTATATGTAATATTCTGTAATCTTTCTAATGTCCTGTTAAATAAAACTATACAATATCATAGCCAGTGGCGGTCGCCCCCGCTGGCGGGGAAATATTCGAAAGTTTTAGCTAAAATTTCCGAAATTTTTTCAAGTTTATGTTATGAAATTACTCGTTTGCTCCCATCGAAATTTTTCGCCCCTAACTATAAATTCTCGTTCCACTAATGACCATGGCTATTTGGTATTCACTTTGCTTAAGTATTTCTAACGTTTAAAGGGTGTGGATTTTTTTTACCCGTTTTAGCTTTTATTAAAAATAAATATCACAAATTGTTATCCTAGGTTTGACAATTGAAAGAATACTTCATTTTGTTTATAACTCAAACTCAAAAGTGAGCTTGTAAATCTCAAATTAAGTTTTAAAGAACAAAAATCAAAGAAATTTTGTTACTCAAGACCAGGGGCGGTTAAGGCCCGGTTCAGCCCAAGAACCGGACCTCCAACCTTGAAGGGTCTCATTAACACATTCCTTCAGAACATATACTAAAAACAGTAAGTTTTTGACATGAATTGAATATGATGTAGTGGTTGTATGGTAAAAGTTGGTAATTAATTTCTAACCCACTCAAGTTTGACCACCCGTAACACCAAATTCCAGTTTTGGACTTTGATTATTTTTTTTAACTTCACTTTTGCTTGTTACATTATTATATTATATTTTATGGTCATCTTCTTTTTTTACCTTTCCATGTTTTTTCTTTGTTCCTCTATTATAAATTATCTTTTATAGACTTACCCATTTCGTATAAGTATCAGCTTGGAAAACATGATTTGCTTATTTAACGCATATTCAAAATACTTCATAAAAGATATGAGTGTTATAAAAAATCGTTAAAAAAAGCTCTAACAGACATCGTTTTAGATTTACATATATTTGCGGTATGCGTTTCATAACTTTAAGCTCAATGGGTAGTATCTTAATAGAGTGTATATATATTTGGACACATATTTTGCTTACTTGATAGCGAACGGTAAATTCATTCATATAAGTATTATCGTTAAAAACGACAACAAAACAACACACTTATAAAATAATAACATTTTTATAGCGCACGTCGACTTACTAGCACAAGGCCTCCCAAAAATTTGAGACGCCCCTGCTCAAGATGTAACCATCTCTAATGTTATTTAAATGCACTATGTAGGTGGTACCAACAAAGAAATTAGGGTTGGACAATTACGAACCCGAGTCTTGAATGGATGACAAGATCCCTTAATCTCCTTTTAGAAGTGTTTAGATGAGTAATAGGGTTTAGGAGAATGAATAAGGATTGTAACTATAGGTGTTTTAAATGTTGTTTCTACTAATCAATAATACAAGATTAAGAAAAATTAAGAGAGCCGGAAAAACCGGAACAATGTTGGAAAACTGACTTGAATCGGCCGAGCGATACCCACTTGGTCGAATCCCTCCCACTCAACCCGAATACAGAATACGGACCCAAGTACATCAAACTGCTATTACAGGATGCTCGGGCAGGTACACTCGGTGTGACTCGATTGAGCCACCCTGACTCGACCGAGTCACCGCTCTTACAAATAGGAAGTATTAAATTCTTCCCTCCTTAAATGTGGACTACTACCCGAAGTTCGCAAGCACTCATTACAAGTTATAACCAACACCGCCACAACCCCTACGTCTCTACATGCCACCAGCACTGACTCGATGACTCTAAACCATTACAACTATACCAACATACCAAATATTCGTGATAGTTGTCCGAAACAACGACTAAAAGATTCAATCGATTAGTTTAATTATGCTGATTTGTCGTTTTGATTTATTCAATACGTTATCGTCATGATGAAAACAAATTTTTTTGTATGTTTTAAAGTTAAGTACATGTAGAACAAGATTCGAGAAAAGTTCATTGAATAATTACGAAGCGGACAATATTAAAAGTTTATTAAATATTATCGAGAATTTAAAATAATGTTTCGATTATCTTTAAGAGCAGCCAATAATAAGAAAGAAAGAAACCCAAGTCAAAAATAAGAAAACACAGCATAAGCCCATTGGCGTTAGAAGTAACAAGTCCAATAATAAGAAAGTAGGGTTTCACTATATAAATCACTACACAAGACTCCACTACCCCATATCCCCTCCCCCTTCTCCCATTTCTCCACCGCAGTTTTCACTACACTTTATTAGGGTTTTGTTACTTTATCTTTCTTCAACCCATTCACCATGAGAGCCAAGGTAATTATATTTCAATCTCATTTTATTTCGATTAATTATTTTGTATTTATTTTATTGATTGATGTAATATTAATTGATGATTTATGAATATAATAGTGGAAGAAGAAGCGTATGAGGAGATTGAAGAGGAAGAGACGAAAGATGAGACAGAGATCCAAGTAGATGGAATGGAATGCTTCACTTGTCTCAGATGATGTTATTTTATTTCTATTTTTATTATTGTTTAGATCTTATCTTATCTTATGTTAGGGATTAAGGTTTTAAACATAATGTACTCGATTCACTTTGCTAGACCGGGTTTTATTCAGTATTTTTGACGCTTATTGTTTTGCTTCATTTTGTTTTCTCGTTTATTTTCTGTATTATCATCTTCATGCCATTATCTGTTTTAGTATTAAATGATAATGCATGTATTGGAGTTTAGAAGATGCTATAATGTTGTGTGTGCTTTGGGTTTTGTTTGATTGAAGATATTTGGTTTTTAGAATAAAGATATTAGGATTATGGATTGCAAGTTCATGGTAAATTTTACTGATAACTTTTAATTGAGACTCCAGGCTCTAAGCTCTGTCTTCAAAGCTTTAACTAGGATTACCCACAAATGTTATACAATTTAGCTTATACTTTGCTATTCTGAGAATGTTTAAATAAATGTTTATCAGTTTCATTGATGCCCCCATAATTGCTTATCATTTTGGTATTGTTGGCTTTGAATCATTAATATGTATACTGTGATATTGTCGCCTTCATTTCATTTGAGTCTATTGAGCTTGATTTGAGTCACAGATAAGTTGTACGTATTGCTACTTGTTGCATTGCAGTAGGTTATTTATCACAGTTTAGGAGGGGGATGGATGTTGCGATTGATGAAATCATGAACAAGATCCGATGATCCATGGGTGGATAGCAATTGGCTGGTTGCGTTTCTATGTTATTGTGTGTTATCACTGATTTTGTTCATGGTGTTATGCTTGGTTGGAATTTTTTCTATAAACATCTTTTTAATGTTTTATGCCTACTTTCATACAATATATTAGTTGGTGTTGAGGTAATTTGTGAGGGACGTAGTTGAGATTAGAGTTGGCAAAAGGTGACCCGACCCGAAGAACCGACCTGACTTATCCGAAAACCGACCTGATAGAACTCGTAAATTTGCTGAACTGAACCTGACCTGAACCGACCCGAAGTTTAACCGATAAACCGATAGAACCTTAAATGATATGACCCGAACCGACTTGTGACCCGACCCGACTCGAAATCCGATTCACCCACAAACCCGACGTGACTCAAACCGAACTGAACCGACATGTAACCCGTTTTAACCTGATTAAACTCGACCCGACTCATAGCCAACTAATCTTTTTTAAGAATCTAAATTCCTTTATAGTTTGTTTTTTTTGTTAATAAATTTGATATAAAAAATTATCGCTCATTTTATTTTTCAAAACAAAATGTAATCTTAAAATAAATAGTCAGTTGTAAATTTAGTTCCTAGTTAAACTTATTAATAATTATTTTGCAAGTGATATATAAAAATTTAAATTAACGCTTTCTGAGAAAAAGAGTGTTTAGTTTTGGCTCCATTGAAATCAATAAAGGGAAGAAAGAGTTATGAGTTATGAGTTATGACCATACAATCCGACCTCAGTTATTAGTTATGATCTTAACATCCAAATCTCAAATACACCATTCTAATAGAGCTTATTCAAAATTAAATACGTAGGATCACCGTCGAGATAATAAATAAAATATATTTCACATGTAATTCATTTAGTTCCTTGCCATACTTCATATGTCAAATGTTTAAAACTATGAACTACATAAACAACTGATTAATTTAGACCAAAAAAATTATTTTTTGTCCATAATATAGGCGAATCCGACACTGGATAAACACTCATGTCATATACTTATAACCGAGGTCGAGCAACATAAATGTTCAATGAAATTATACAATCATCAACTTTTATAGTGTTTTACTCTTATATTTTACAAATATCTTTTGTATCGAGTTCCTCTAATCTAATATTATACTCCATCCAGAATATATATATATATATAAAAGAGGCTTTTTTCGAGGCACGTGAGTGACTCCACCTTTATAGAAACTCTTAAAATAAAAATTAAATACATACATATACTTTCCGAGTTATGGTTGAACTCTTAAATTTTGATTATATTTCTTAAATTAATTATTTTTCTAATAATATTATCAACTTTTCAACATTAAATTCATATATATACTTTCCAAGTTATGGTTGAATTCTTAAATTTTTATTTTTATTTTTTAAATTAATTATTTTCCTAATAATATTATCAACTTTTCAACTTTTTAGAAACTCTATAAATAAAAATTAAATTCATAACTATTATTTGTCCCACATTGGAAAATAATGTAGATGTGGTAATAATATTACATATAAATAGTAGAATTGTCTCACATCAAAAAAATAATAAAGTAAGTAATCTTATGATTATAAATAAAAGTCATCCTTAAACCTTATGTAACCCAAAAATTTTGAATCTCTTAAATATTGTCTTAGAGATCTCTTAAAAGTTTTTAGATGTGATGAATATATTATGTATAAATAGTAAAATTGTCCTACATCATAAAATTAACATAAGGTGTGTGATCATATGATTAAATATAGGAATCATTCTTGGACCTTATATAAGAAACTAAAATCTTTTAAGTCTCTTAAGTATTGTCTTTAGAGATTTCTTAAAAGATTGTCTATTATTATCTTCACAATTGTTAAATTTACATCATCAAAAATTAATTTTAAAAGGTATTATTAAAAAAAATTAAGTATTGTAAAAAAAATTTATGAATATAATATAATTAGATTCCTGGTGAAAAAAAACTCTGCAAAATATAGAAACTTATTTTATTTGCAGATACTTGGTGTAATTTTTAGTATATTATTTGTTCTACATTGAAAAAAATGTAGGTGTGTTGAATATATTACCTATAAATAGTATAATTGTCTCACGTCAGAAAATTATCATAAGGTGGGTGATCTTATGATTACAAATAGGAATCATATTTGGAACTAAAGTTTCAACCCAAAATCTTTTGAGCGTCTTACATATTGTCTTACAAAACTCTTAAAATTTGTATTATAATTATCACTATTGTGAAATTTACATCATTAAAAATTAATTTAGAAAAGTATCATAAATAATAATTTTGATGCTAAATAATTTAATATGTAAATTTAAGTATAAATATGGTGACTCGTGAAAACAAAATGTAGATATGGCGACTCGTGAATATATACTACCTATAAATATTAAAATTTGTCCCACATTAAAAATTTATCATAAGGTGGAGTGATCATAAATATGATCATCGTACGGGCTTTTAAACTAATTTTTTATATTGTTATGTTAATAAATGACTTTAAAAATTTAATAGATGACATTTAAAATATTTTTTTATAATTCTAATATTAATATAACAGTTTAGTAACAGTTAAGAAATAAATATTATATGAAAAAAGATGGTGTACTACTTAGTTTGTTATAAATTGAAGAATAATGTATCTGTGGTGACTATATTACTTATAAATTGTAAATTGTCCCACATTGAAAAATTATTATAACATAGGGTGATCATATGATTATAAATATGAGTCATCCTTGAACTTAGGTAAACCCACAATTTTTTAAGCATCTTAATTATTGTTTTGGAGAGCTTTTAACAAAATGGAATTATAATAGTCACAATAGTTAAATTTACATTATTAAAAATTAATTTAGAAAATTATCATAAATAATAATTTTGATGATAAACTACTTAATGTGTAATTAATACCACATTGAAAAATAATGTATTTGTGAAAAAATATATATTCTAAGTATGATTATAAATAGGAGTTATTTTAATCTCTTAAGTATTAGTTTAATGAACCTTTAAAATTTTGTATTTTTAACTTCACAATAGTGAAATTTACATCATCAAACTTAATTTAGAAAATTTAGGAAGGTATAATATAATTAATAATTTTGATGGTGTACTACTTAATAAGTTATTTGTCCCACATTGAAATATAATACAAGTGTGGTAAATATATTACGTATAAATAGTATATTGTCCCACATCAGAAAATTATCATTAACTGGGGTGATCCTATAATTATAAATAAGATTCATTCTTGGAACTTAAATATCAACCCAAAATCTTTTGAGTCTCTTAAATATTGTCTTAGAGAGCTCTTAAAAATTTGTATTCACATTAGTGAAACTTACATCATCAAAAATTAATTTAGAAAAATATCATTAAAAAATAAAGTGAAAAATATTTTATTTATCAATATACATTTTCTATATTATATTCAAGTGGTGTTTATAATTTTTATATAAAATTTTTTTACATTCATTTCACAAAAAATATTGGGAAAATGAGTATATTTCAACTTAGATATTCACCCAAAATCTTTTGAATCTCTGAAGTATTATCTTATAGAGATCTTAAAAGTTTGTATTATTATCTCCACCTTAATGAAATTTAGGTCATCAAAATTTATTTAGGAAAGTATCATATATAATAATTTTATTGGTAACTACTAAGTATGTTATTTTTCTCACATTGAAAAGTAATGTAAGTAGTGTGGTGAATATACTATGTATAAATAGAAGAATTGTCCCACATCGGAGAAATATCATAAGCTGGGATGATCACGCGATTATAAATAAGAGTCGTCCTTGAAACTTAGAGATGAACCCAAAGTCGTTTAAATCTCTCAAATACTCCCTTCGTTCCGGTCATTTGTTTGCCTTTTTTTTAAGAGTATTTTAATCAAATGCAAACAAATGATTAAGACGGAGAGAGTATTGTTTGAGAGAGCTCTTCAAATTTTGTATTAATTATGAAACTAATATAATTAGATTCGTGGTAAAAAAAAATGCTATCATTACAGTATAGAATTTCATATTATTTGCATATACTTTGTGTAATTCTTAGTATGTTATATATCTCACATTGAAAATTAATGTTTGTGTGATGAATATACTAATAAGTAATAACTATAAATAGTAGAATTGCCCCATATCGAACAATTAGCTTAAGGTGAGGTGATCAACCCAAAATCTTTTGAGTTTCTTAAACATTGTCTTAGAGAACTTAGTTCTTAGTTATTTTGGATCATTTTTCGAGTCATAATATAGATCAAATATAACTTGAGTCCCGATAAGGTTGATAACATATGTTTAAAACAAAAAGTTGAATCAATATATCAATATTATTTTTAAAAAAATTACGGAGTATATTTTTATTATAGTTTTAAAACTTCAAAAGTTTATTTTTTTAAGTTAACTGTTATAGGAAAATTACAAAAATGACATTAACGTAGACCCGTGCATCGCATGAAATCTAGTTCCTAATATATAAGAAAAATATAGTCATGCGAGATCTTGTTTGATTCATCATCATGAATGCTATAAGAAAATCAAATTATTATAATTTTAAATAATGTGTAACTAAAGATATTCGCGTTGCAAAAATGCGTCTCGACAAATGTGAAAAGCCCAATGTACCTTTGGTGTGGATGGGATGGAGTAATTCATAAGTTCAAAAGTGATCTTTTAACAAAACGACCCGACTATTGGCCCGATTAAATTTCAAATTTAAGACGACAATATAAAATACTCGACCCATCAGTAACCCGAAACCAAACCGGTCTCGACCTGATCAAGCATATTGACCTGATATATCCCGACTCATTGGTCAACCGATCTGAAAAAATGAACCGACCTGTTGTAGTTATTGACCCGATTAACCTGACCCGTTACCGACCCAACCTGAACCCGACTCGACCTGAATAAGCAACTTGACCCGACCAAACCCGAGTCCGACATGACCCGAACTGCCTGAACCCGACCCGTAACCGGCCCGATTGACCCGATTGCCACCTCTAGTTGAGATAATGGTAGAATGTACGTTTGTCTCCAAGCCTTGCGTTTTGTTGGGATAATACTGACGGCGAAGGATTTACTCAAATTTGTATTGAACAAGCCTAATTACTCGTATATATGGAGTTATATTAGCTAGTTTTCCTTGTGATGGAAATATTCGTCTTACTAATAAAACGACTCAATGTCATCCTTCATGGTCATATAAGACAATCTTTTGGGGTTTTCTCCATGTATTTTGCATTTGTCTTGTTCATCCCACATTGACATATTTGATACGTATTAAACTTAGGGTTATGTTCTTTCATGGACGCGTTTTACTCAATTATGGACAAAATTACCCATTTTACCCTTTTCATTTTACTCAATCAAACTCTTCCTCTCCCTTTAATTTACCCTAAACTTTTTCAACATTATCCCTTCCTCACCGCATGCCACCCCACCGCATGCCACCTTAAGTCCATTGCCGGACCACCTCTCCCATCGTCGACCACCTTCCCCTCTTCTGCCCGCCTTACCCCACAAACAACCATCTTCCCCTGCCGTTTGTTACGTTCGTCTCTAACACTACAATCATTGTCCTTCGTCGCACCCTAACACTATTGTCGCCGTACTTCGTCGCACCCTACCACTACCGTCGCTGACCACTGTTCCCACGACCACCACCGCTTGCCACCTCCCCACAAACAATTAGTTTCGTGAATGAAACCCTAATTGAAAATCTTAGTTTAATTGAATTTGTAATTAGTTAATTTTGTACAAAAATTTGATGTATTGTTGATGAAATTAGATTAATTACTTATTTAATGTATGAATAAAGTGCATAATTGAGGAATTTGCTCATATTTTGATTAATTTGTTAGAGGAAGAGAGAAAAAAATAAGAGCAAAAGGTTTCTTTTTTTTTTTGAGAAAGGGTATTCAATGGAAAAATTATGAAAAAATGTCCATGAAAGAGTAAAAGGCGTCCATGAAAGAGCAATTACGTAAACGTATGATGGATATACCTTTTAAATGAGAATTTGCCAAGTAATACTCCCATCCACACGAAAGGTAACATTGAGCTTTTGGCACTATTCAGGGGGGGTGGGGAATCTTTGATATTATTCTTAATATATAAGATAAAATATAGTCATGCGAAATCTTGTTTGATTCATCATTATGAATGTTATAAGAATATCAAATTATTATAATTTTTAATAATGTGTAACTAGATATATTAACGTTATTAAATGCGCATCGACAAATGTGAAAAACCCAATGTTACTTTTGGTGTGGATGAGAGGGAGTATATATGATGAATATCACTCTAGAATTTGCCATAAATTTTCGGAATTACTTTTTCACATACACTTTTTCATTAACTTTCCTTATCATACCCGTTTTCTAAACCTAGACACCTTTTTCACATACGAACTTTATTTTTTCACACACACTTTTTCATTAACTTTCCTTATCATACCTGTTTTCTAAACCTAGACAAATCAGTCTTATATCTTCCTTCCTTTTTTTTTTTACCTAGAATCAATAAAACCTTTAATAATAGATTAAAATTCATTAACTAGTAAAGTAATTTTGTTATTTATTAATTATTAATATGTTTTAATGAATTGTTAGGGTTTGCAAGGAATTTTGTGAGCATAATTATGATATACTCCTAATAGACAACAAATTAAATCATTGTATCAGTGGATTGAAATGCTCTTTTGGTGGGCTGAAATTGCAGCACAACAATAACTCATTGCTCTTACTGTAAACATTAATGCGACATCACAATATGCATTTAGTTTATATAAGAGGTAACACCATACATGAATTACGTACCGAGTCATTAGTGTTGTATTTTTTGGGGGTTTTTTAGCAACAAATAAATTGATCACTAAAAAAAGGAAGTCAAAGTCGGCCAGAGCAAAATCGACAAGAGAAACGTTGGCCGACGACTGGACTTACCGGAACAAGGGGGTGTGAACGAAGGTGGTGTTGGTGTTGAAGGGAGATGATGGAAGGGAGAAGATAAATCAATTGGGTGAGGGAATGAAAAAATGACAAGGGTAAAAGTGTAATAGATGTATGTGAAAGAGTAAAATCCGTATGTAAAAAAGCACGTTGCTAAATTTTTGATGTAGGAATCAACATATATATCTGAGATTTCTACGGTCATTTTAACTAGTGGTAAATTTGTTAGTCCATTGAACCATAGTATGATTTGCCTTGGACGCGGTTATCTTCGGCGAGGATTTTTTTCCAGACGCTTAGACATGGTGAGAAATGGAAATGGGAAGTACCGGATTGTGCTTCATGCCGGCTCATTGTGATAAGAGAAGAAAATGGCACGACCCATGTACGGGAGGTGGGTTTTGTGCCATGTCGGTTAAATAGAAATGACGATCTAGGCAAGACCCATTGCGTGCTGTGAAGTGCTTGAAAACTAGTGTTTTTTGAATTATATCAAGTTCAGCGTGCTTAAGCAATTATTCCATTTTAGCCTTATTTCTTAGTATTTGAGCGTGTCGTGCCTGCGATCTTTTTTCTCAAACTCGGCCCATGGCAGGTGCTGGACCGTGCCAATTGCATGTGGTGCTAAAATGGGACAGTGTCCGTGCTAAGATGGGCCATGGGCCATGCTGAGGGTTGCCTGATGATCATTATTTATATACATATTTTATGCCTCCCTTAGACGCATTTAGCTCGATTTACCGTCTTTCCTTGCTTATTTCTATGCTATTTTAGCTAGAATATAGATTCTGCCGCTTTTGTTATGTTTTAATGCAGATTAGATGCATTTGGAGCTTTTTGAGAAGATATGGAGCATGGCGGAGTCGGATCGGGAATCGAGAAAGAATGAGAAGAAATGAAGAAAAGTGAAGAAACGAGCCAAAATGAAGGGCTGCTCGACCGAGCAGAAGAGCCTTGCTCGGCCGAGTCGCACTATTAGCTTGCTCGATCGAGCAGAATCATGTTGCTCGATCGAGCAACCTATATTTCGGCGGCTTTCTCTTATTTTCCTAAAATTTAACCTAATTAATGAGATCTTTTGCATTATAAAAAGAAAGCTCGTCTTTCATAATTAGACATGCTTTCTTATGCTTTTTAATGCTTTTATGCTTTAAATCAGAAACCCTAAATTAGTTTACTTTGCCTCCGGATTTTATTCATCAAAGACGATCGTCTTTAGTTCAACTTGTAATCGGTATTCTTTAATCTTCCTTTGTTATTTAGTTAATTACCTTCTTGTTCTTTAAATATTCTTTGTTATTCCTTTCATTGTTGTTAATCATGTTTACTTTAATTATTATTGTTGTTGTTTATATCGTTATGAGTAGCTAAATTCCTTTCTAGGATTGAAAGGGGATCTAGGATTGTTAGAAGGGGTAGATTAATTAATTGAATTGCAATTGCATGGTTATCGTTTTAATTCTAGTTGTTTGATTACTGGCCAGGATTAATTAACTAGTCTCGCGAATTAAGATTGACACCGACCGGGTTAAGACTAAGATAGGCTACGATAATTGAATAGAACTCGTTTAATGATAGCGATCGCATGTTAAATTGTAGATCTAAAGGGCATAATTGAATCGACCGATCTTGTGACCTTAGATAACTTTATTGCGTGATAGTTGATTTCATCCTTATCCCTGAACAATAATCCTAGTGAACCTGAGACCCTAGACTTTTAATCTCATTGTTTTCAACCTTTTATTATTAGTTTGTTATTCCTTATTATTAGTTGTTATTATTATTAGTTGTTATTGTTATTGTTATTGTTATTGTTATTGTTATTATTTATTGTTATTGTTGATTGCTTTTAGTTTAGAACTCAATCTCAAACCCCGAATTGTTACTATAGAGACAAACTTAGTTTAACATATTAGAATACTACCGCCTCCCTATGGATTCGATACCTTGCTTACCGCTGACTATTAGTTAGTTGTGATTTAGGTTTACTTTGATTAAGGAGACGCGACTTTACCCTTATCAAATTTGGCGCCGTTGCCGGGGAGGCAACAATTTTCTGTTTGTTTCTACTTAGTTTGTCTTTTTCGTCTCAGGGAACCTAAGTTCCTTGAGACCGTTCTCATCCTTTTCTTTAGTTTTTGTTTATGCCCAAGTGTCCTAGGTCCGTTCTCGTGCCCTACGATTCCAAACCAGAGAAGACTCTCCGAGCTAGACGAAACTTTTGAAAGGAAATTCAAGAAGCGGAAGACTTGAGTACGCTTGAAACAGTTTATGCCGAATTCGTCGCAGAAAAACCATCCTTTGAAGAGGATACACCTATTTCTGCACCTACTACAACCATGCCTACTCTAGCCAGCCATTCAGAGCCTACCGTTGCATCTATTCCCAAGGGATTTCAACTCCCTACTACGGGCAATAGTACTTTTGAGATTCGTCCATCTTATATCTCTTTGGTGGAGCGAAACATGTTTGGAGGGAGCCCTACTGAGGATCCTGCTAAACATATGGAGAAATTCATCAATTATTGTTGCTCTATTCCTTTGACGGGTGGGGTGACACAAGATCAGATCAAGTTGGTGTTGTTTCCCTTTTCATTACGAGATGGGGCAGAAGATTGGTTGAGTGAGTTAGATATGGCTGCACTTGGCATCACCGATTGGAATTCTTTGGCTCTTCCATTCTACAAAAGATATTTTCCGCCACAGAAACCAATGCCATTCGAAGTCAAATCACAAGTTTCAAACAAGGTCCCAATGAGAACTTTAATGAGGCCTGGGTTCGCTTCAAAAAGCTTGTCAAGTCTGTTCCACATCATGGTTTTGATACTTGGTTTCTATGCAACCAATTTTATAATGGGTTATATGATGATCAGAGGACGTTGTTAGATTCTGCTGCTAATGGGAGATTCCAAAATAACACTACTGATGTCAATGCTTGGAAGTTAATTGATGAGATGGCTACTCACACTGCTGAGTATGGGAATCCTAGGGGTAATGTGAGGAGAGGAGGTTCGGATAATGCAGTTGCAGCTCAGTTGGAGGCATTAACTGCCAAAATTGCCGAGTTACAAACTTCAAAATCCTTGGAAAATAAGCAAACGGTTCATGCCATGGTTCAACAATAGACAACCTGTGAAAGTTGTGGTACTATGGGGCATAATGCAGTGGAATGTATGAGTACGGTTGAGCAAGTACTTGCCTTTCAATCTTTTAAGCAAGGTACACCTTACTCCAACTTTTACAATGAAAGGACGAAAGAGCATCCAAATTTCTCTTACCGAAGTCAGAATGTTCTCAATCCTACTCCACCGCCACCTCAGCAACAAGGTTCCTCTTATGTGATTCCTCAGAATCGCAATTTCCAAGGTAACTTTAACCGTTCCAATCAAGGTGGCCAAAACTTTCAACAACCTCCACCTCCACCTCCACCACCTCCAAGTAATGACATGGCGGAATTGAAAGCCATGTTACAGCAGAGTCTTATGATACAACAAAAGCAAGATGCTCAGATCTCACAGTTGATAGCTCAGAACAAGATGGTTGATACTCAAATTGCCAATTCCAATTGGCAATTCAAAATCCACATAAACAACCAGGTAATCTTCCTCCTCAAGGACACCCCCACATGAACAAGTCAATGCTATCACCTTGAGGAGTGGAACCCATTACAAAGGCCCTGAAATGATAGGGGATGAAACCAATGAAAGCTTGGAAGTTGTTAATCAAAGTTCGAAAAACAGCGAAAAAGGGGCTGAAATTAAGGTTGCTCGATCGAGCAGAACCCCCTTGCTCGATCGAGCAACCCTTGAAAAAGTTGAAAACTATGCTCGAAAAGTTTCTGAAAGTTACTGTTCAGAAAAACTCGATCGAGCAAGGCCTCTGCTCGATCGAGCAACCCCTGATCAGGATGATAACACTTCTATTTCATCTTCCAAAGCCAAAGAAGCTGAGCCAATTGTCATTGCACTTCCCTTTCCGCACCGCCAACATAAATCCAAGCTTGATAAACAGTTTGGGAGGTTTATGGAAGTGGTCAAGAATTTGTAAGTGAGTGTCCCTTTTACCGAGTTGATCACTCAAGTGTCGGCTTATGCAAAGTTCATGAAAGACATATTGACAAAGAAGCGGTCCTTTAATGAAGTGGAGACGGTTGCATTTACTGAGGAATGCAGTGCTGTGTTGCAATCCAGATCACCACCTAAGCTAAAGGATCCAGGGAGTTTTTCTATTCCTTGTAATATAGGTTGCTTAGCCATAGATAAAGCCCTTTGTGATTTAGGGGCCAGTGTTAGTGTTATGCCATTTTCTATTTGCAAAAAGTTAAATATGAGTCAACTTACTGTTACAACCATAGCCTTACAATTGGCCGACCGTTCTATTAAACACCTTTTAGGGATTTTAGAAGACGTACCGGTTAGAGTAGGGAAGTTTTTCATACCAGTTGACTTTGTTGTCTTAGATATGGCTGAGGACACCCAAATTCCTATCATCATGGGACGACCATTCCTCCATACTGCGGGGGCGGTTATAGATGTTAAGAATGGGAGACTTAGACTAACAGTGGGGGATGATACAATCACTTTCAATTTAGGCAATGCCATGAAACACCCCATGTTAGAAGAGACATGGCATAGAGTCGATATTGTTGATATAACTATTGATGACAGTCTTTCTTTATGTTTGAATAGGGATCCTCTGGAGATCGCCTTAATTTCCAGCACTGCTGAAGCTGGAAGCTCACGGAGTGAAGAAGTAATTGCAATGGAAAAACTGCTCACAGGAGAGGACTGCAAGGCACAGAAGGTTTATAGCTTAGGTAACCCCCCTAAGGTTACCGAGGTAAAGAAACCTGAACTTAAACCCCTCCCCTCTCATCTTAAGTATGTTTTCCTTGATTCCCATGAGATGAATCCTGTAATTGTCAGTGCTAGCCTATCTGAAAGCCAACTTACTGATTTGTTGGTGGTTTTAAAAAGACATAAAAAGGCTATAGGTTATAGCATTGATGATTTACGAGGTATTAGTCCTGACTTTTGTATGCACCGTATCCACTTAGAAGAAGACCATAAACCTTGTAGGCAGAGTCATCGTCGTTTGAACCCCACTATGCAAGAGGTAGTTAGAAAAGAGGTGCAGAAATTGTTAGATGCGGGAATCATATGTGCTATTTCTGATTCAAAGTGGGTCAGTCCTGTTCAGGTAGTCCCTAAGAAGGGAGGGACTACGGTCATCACTAATGAGAAAAACGAGCTCATATCTACTAGACTAGTGACAGGGTGGAGGATGTGTATTGATTATTAAGAGGCTGAATGTAGCCACTAGGAAAGACCACTTCCCTCTTCCCTATATTGACCAAATGTTAGAGCGTCTAGCGTGTCATAAGTATTTTTGTTATCTAGACGGCTACTCGGGGTTCTTTCAAATCCCCATCCATCCCGACGATCAGGAAAAGACTACCTTCACATGCCCTTCTGGTGTCTTTTCTTACCGAAGAATGCCTTTTGGGTTATGTAATGCCCCTGCCACCTTTCAACGTTGTATGATGGCTATATTTTCTGATTATATCGAGTCTATTATGGAGGTCTTTATGGATGACTTCAGTGTTTATGGGACCGATTTTGATAGTTGTTTAGCTAATCTGACTAAAGTCTTGCAACGTTGTGAGAAAAGCAATCTTGTGTTAAACTGGGAGAAGTGCCACTTCATGGTAATTGAAGGGGTGGTACTTGGTCATTTGGTGTCTGGACGAGGCATCCAAGTGGATAAAGCTAAAGTGGAAGTGATTGAGCAATTACCGTACCCGGTGAATGTTAAAAGTGTTAGAAGTTTCCTTGGTCATGCGGGGTTCTATCGCCATTTTATTAAGGATTTTTCAAAGATTGCTCAACCAATGACTAAGCTTCTCCATAAGGATGCCCCGTTTGTGTTTACTGATGAGTGTGTTAAGTCTTTTGACCGGATCAAACAAGCTCTAATCTCACCTCCTATTATCCAGTCTCCTTATTGGACATTGCCGTTTGAGATAATTTGTGATGCCAGTGACTATGCAGTTGGGGCTGTTTTGGGGCAAAGGAAGGATAAGGTGCTACATGCAGTTTACTATGCCAGTAAGACGTTGGATAATGCGCAAGTTAACTATGCTACCACTGAAAAGGAGTTACTTGCGGTTGTCTTTGCTTTGGATAAGTTTAGAGCCTATCTTGTCGGTTCTAAGGTGATAGTCTACACTGACCATGCAGCACTGAAATACTTGTTGGCTAAGAAGGAAGCCAAACCTCGGCTTATTCGTTGGATCTTGTTGCTTGATAAGTGAATATTTGTATGATTTTAACCCCCACTTTAGCTCGGTTTTGTATGTCATTTGTGCTTTGTTAAGCCATTTTATGAGCTAATATCGTCTTCTAGGCGAATTCATGTGTTCTAACCTGTTCTGTAGGGAAAGTGACGTTTCTACGCCCTTTTTCTATATTCCTGAGCATTTGCCTAGAACCCGACGATTCGAAGAAGAAAGCTTGACCATGTGAAAGGCATTTCAAGAAGGTTCACTAATTCGAAAGAGAGAAGGAGCAAAGACAGTTTCGTAGTTGTCGGAAGATCAATCAATTGGGCGAAAGAATTCATCGCTTTACATCAAACCCTATCAACAAACCCGATTGTAGAAGTCAAGGGGGGTGTTGGAAGTCAAGTCAAGCAAAGGAAGATGAAACGTTAGTCAACCGCTTCTAGAAGACCAAATACCCGATCGGGTAAGTGTGTACCCGATCGGGTATCCTTGCTGATCCGAGCATGACGGCTCCTTCTTCCTTATTTTGTCCTATGTGTTTAATGCCCGACCTCTTCTCCACGAAACCCTAATACTATAAATAGATGCTCTAGTCATATCATCTCTGACACAATCTAATCTTATATCTCATACAATCTTCTTACATATCTTCTTTAGAATAATCTTTAGTTTTCTCTTTAGCTTTAGTCTTTCTAGTTTAGATTATCTTCTTCTTTTGTCTTTTGTTCTTAGTTTATTTCTGTCCATTTCTTATCAAAACATTAGTTTAGTTCAATAAGAATTTCAAATCTTTGTAGTCTACTTTGTTGGGTACAAGAGTTGTAATTCAAGGTACGGTATTTCTATGCGAAGGATTTCTATTGTCGTTATCGCTTTCATTGTTGATCGTCATCTAGGTATTCCTAATTTATCCTTTGTTTATTGTTCTTTATTGTTTTCCATTTGATTGTTATTCTCTATTCATATCACTTAGATTCGTTTTTATGTTGTTATAATCATAGTTTCATTTCTTAGATTGTCATATAGCGTCGTTATTATCGCCACATAGAGAGTCTAAATTATTGTCAAAATCAACTAATCATGTCTATCTTAACTTTCATTGTTAATACCATCTTAGACATAAACATAATCATGAGTGAGTAGTCACCTTTCTAGGGTGTAGGGTAGCCATGTTAGATTGATTAAAAGATGATAATTGGATAAAAGAAATTGTGCTTTTAAAACATTGTGTCTATGCATGTTTGGACTTTAACGATAGTTGACGATTCTTGATCACAATCATTGACTAGTATGGAATTCTTTTCCAAGGTAGACATACGAGATTTGAATAGACAAAGCATGACATAGTGGATTAAGACCTAGTAAATCGCATAAAAAGCCTGCTAGACCATCTGATCTATGATTGTAATGAACACACCATTCTTACGAACGCGCAATGAATTATTTGCATATCCTAAATCCAATTTCATCAATATGTCAATCTACATGTGTGAACCTATTTCCCTAGATGCTTCTCATCATTGTTAAAATCATCATTTGCTTTATTGCTTTCATCTTTAATTGCTTTTATCTTATTTTCATTTATGCCTTTTGTTAGTTTATACATCACAATTCCAATACCCAGAAAATCATTAGATAAAACACAATTGTGAGACGATTCACAATCCATAGGAAACACCATCTCCCTGAGGATCGACCCCTACTTCCCTAATTACATTAATTTGTTATTAGCCTAATCTGGGTAAATTGTCTTTGTATTGGGCTTGCGACAGGCTCGATCATTGCTACAAGAATTTAATTTGGAGATCCGGGATAAGTCAGGTGCTGAGAATGTGGTTGCTGACCATTTGTCTCGTTTAAGGTTCGAAGGGGGAGATTCCATCTCCATTGATGATTCGTTTGCTGATGATCATCTCCTTGCCATTACCATGGAAACTCCATGGTTTGCCGATTATGCTAACTTCTTGGTTGGGGGAATTATGCCTCCAGATCAATCTTATCAGCAAAAGAAGAGGTTTCAACACGATGTCAAGAGGTATTTTTGGGATGATCCTTATCTATTCCGGGAATATGCCGACGACATTTAACGACGATGTATTCCAGAGGGTGAGGTACATGCCATCCTTTCTCATTGTCACTCTTCTTCATATGGCGGTCATCATGGTCCCTCAAGGACGTTTGCTAAGGTTATGGAGTCGGGTTTTTATTGGCCGACTATTCTCAAGGATGCTACTACTTTTGTCCTTTCTTGTGACGCATGTCAAAGGACGGGTAACATTTCTCAAAGGCATGAGATGCCTCAAACGGGTATTTTGGAAGTTGATATATTCGATATTTGGGGTATTGACTACCAAGGGCCATTCCCATCTTCCCATGGTAACCAATATATTCTAGTAGCGGTAGACTATGTCTCCAAATGGGTGGAAGCCATTGCCACTCCCACTTGTGATGCCAAAGCAGTTATTAAACTGTTTCATAAGATCATTTTTCCACGATTTGGGGTTCCTCGTGCTCTCATTAGCGATGGAGGAAAGCATTTCAATGAACGCCATCTTAACTCCTTATTGAAGAAATATGGCGTTACACATCGTCGGGGGTTAAGTTATCATCCGCAGACAAGTGGTCAGGTAGAGGTTTCTAATAGGGAGATTAAGTCTATCCTTGAGAAAGTCGTGAGTAAATCTAGGAAGGATTGGAGTCGTAAGCTTGATGACACCTTATGGGCTTACAGAACTGCTTTTAAGACTCCAATCGGTGCTTCTCCATATCGGTTAGTCTATGGCAAGGCGTGCCATCTACCGGTAGAACTTGAGCATAGGGCTATGTGGGCAATAAAAGAGCTTAATATGGATCCCTCACTGGCGGGTGAGAAACGACTTATGCAATTGAACGAGCTCGATGAGTTTCGATTGCTTGCCTATGATAGTGCTCGGGTTTACAAGGAGAAGACAAAGAAATGGCATGACAAGCATATCCTGCAGCGGGAATTTAAAATTGGTGATAAAGTATTATTATTTAACTCCCGTTTGCGTTTGTTTCCAGGTAAACTCAAGTCCAGATGGTCAAGACCGTTCACAGTTACCGAGATGAACAAGTTTGGGTCGGTTTCACTACAAACCGACAAGGGTGAAGTTTTCAAAGTCAATGGTCAACGCTTGAAGATCTATTACGATGGAGCATTTATTGGAGTGATAGAGGCCGTCGACCTTTTCACTCTTGATAAATCACCATGACTTTGAGGTAACACGGTCGTGCGGGACCGATATAAACCAGCGCTAACCGGGAGGCAACCCGACATTTACTTGTATTTCATTTGTAAATTTTATTTCCATTAGCTTAGTTATTAATGTTATAGTTTAATTAGATTTAGTTTGGATAGTTAATATAGTTGTGCTTTATTGAGTGCGGTGAGGGAGCGATCTAAAAATTTTATTGAGTATTTGCAGCTAATACAATTGGAGGTCGCTTTAATAATGAAGAAACGAAAAGAAAGAAAGGAGAAAAGAAGAGAAAAATGAGAAAACGCTGAAAATCATAGGTTGCTCGATCGAGCACGTCATGATGCTCGATCGAGTTTTCATGCACCCACAACATCCGCCAATTAAGCAAAGTGAAAATCTGGAATTTTTTTGGTTGCTCGATCGAGCAGACCTGACCTGCTCGATCGAGTCGGTCCGGTCCGACCGGCCTGACACCCCTAATAGCAGGTTTTCCCCAATTTTTTCTTCATTCTTCTTCTTATTTCGTCATTCTTCTTCTCTCCCTCACCCTTATTCCCTCATAACAATCACTCAAACTCATTCAAATCATCAATTAGTCATCAAGCTAGCATCAACAATCATTATTTTACTTGTTTTAAGTTCAATTTGGGAAGAAATTGGTGTTCTTGCTCCCTTATTTTGCCCAAATCGTGAATCTAGGGTTTGCTTCTTATTTCTTCAATTTCGTGCTTCTAATTCATTGTTTTTGCTTCCTAGCTTTGTTATTTAGTAATTAATCACTATTACATTGCTAATTGCTCCGTCTTTCTTGCATTTTAGACTCCAATTTGAATTTTTTTTCGAGTTAGGGTTTGTCAATCCGTCTTTTTTAGCATATAGTTGTGTTTGTGTGTTTATTTACTTCAATTAGCCATGTCTAGACAAGTAGGAACTAGCAAGCGTCGTAGAGAACCCCGTCTTGTTCGACAACCCGAAGTAGAAGCGATTCCGAGTAACCCCACTTACCCTTGGATCGTTTTTAGCACGCAAGAGCAACATGACCGTTTTGCCATGCTTATGGGTCGTCCTATGGACCCTACCCGTTGTGTGCCCCTCCGTTCTCCGTTCCCTCGGTTTTGATAATGCCATGTTTGATATGTTTGACCGAATCGGGTTCGGTGGGCTATATTATCTTAACGAGCTTTCGTATCGACCTTTGACACTAGAATTTTTCAGTTCCTATGATTGGGACGAGGCATATAAACGTGTGTCTTTTAGGTTGCTTAATCGAGACTTTGTGTTGTCGTATGCTGAATTGGTCAACCATTTGGGTCTTTCTCTAGGTGACGATGATGCTTTTGTTGCTATTCCTTCCGGCTTTCAAGTCGTTGATTACTTTACTCTATTTACTGGTCTTCCTGATGCACGTGTTAATGCTATGGCGGTCAATGATGTGCAGCATCCTTGTTTGAGGTTATTTTTGCGTTTCTTTAGCCTCCTTTTGTTTGCCAGGAAGGACCTTAGTAAGCTGAATTCTCATGAGGTCTTATTACTTGCTTCTACCCTCAACCCCAAGCATGAGAATGATTTTTATTTCCACCCGGCGGGTTTGGTGTGTTATGCTTTCTGGAGGGTCACATCTCCTACCCAGCATTCTTTAGACTGTGGTGCCTTGGTCAGTAGGTTGGCTAGGCGACTTACTGGGTTTGGGGGAGACCGTAGATACACACCAATGACCCCAATTCATGCCCCTAGAGTAGACGAGGAGTACTTACGTCACACCTTTTGCTGGATTAACGCGTTAGGCAACGCTAGTTTTCAGTGGCGAGTACGGGGGGTCCCAGTGGATAGCTCTTCCCGATAGGGATAACCATCTACCTTCTACAGAGCGGTTACCCACCCATGATCCTGAGACTGGACCTACCCCTCCCCCTCGTTCTTATGTGGTTCCACCTGAGATTGTTTTTGCTTTGGCCGAGAATCGTCGACCTCGTCGGCGGATTACCCCATCTTCTACTGCTCAGACTACCACCACCCCGGCTCCACACTTTGCACCCACCCTAGCTCCTTACCCTTACACTCCACCTGCTTACACCTATGATCCAGCTTTGGAGAGGGAGATTAGGATTCACCAAGGAATCAACAATGACTTGGTGATGAGGGGACTTTGGGAGAACCTTATGCGGACTAATCTTAATGCCACTGCTGCTTGGACTCCGCCGAGCTACTACCGAGTTCCGGGTGATGAGACTGGTGTGTTCGATAATTATGGGGTGACTCCTCAGCAGTTTTCCTAGGAGTTTAGTCACGATTATGGTTGCCTGGGTCGTTCTTGGTATACTCCTATCCGACCGGATGCTCCAGTTGGTGGGTTTGGTGAGCCATTTCGGGCTTCTTCTTCTGGTGCTGCTCAGTGGGGTGGTGATGATGATGATGATGATGATGATCAGGCGCAGTAGTGGCAGTTGGTCACTACACCCCCATTTTGCAGCTGGTTTGGGGGAAGCTATGTCTATAAGCTGGTATTATCTATCCTTGTACTTTCTTTTATTGTATTTTCTTTTAGTTATTTCCCATTCCCTTTTGTTAGTTGTGTCCTTTAGGTTGCTGATGTTGGTTGTTGTGTGATTGTTGTGATGTTAGCGTTACAATGAGGACACTGTGACATTTAGGTTTGGGGGAGATTCTTTATTTATGTTGTGTGTTTATTTCCGTTGTGTGTTTATTTTAAAGAAAAAAAATTCATAAAAATTGAAAATTTACAAAATCCAAAAACATGTTTTTTATTTTATTAGGTCGAGTCTTGGTGAATTGAATGACAATGATGATAATTTGCATTGTTTCTGCATTTGAATCCCAAATAAGTTATCCATGTACATTGTTTTGACTTACTATTTTTGAAAACAAAGCTCATAGTACAAGTCTTGACCGTTTTTGACATACCTTATGCTATTTAGATTTGGCAATTTTTGTTGGTAAACCACTTAAAATTTTGAGGTCTATAGAGCTTCCTAGGCCAGGAACATTAATAAACGGGTCTCATTGTCTTTAGGCTTGAGTGTGGTACTCCTTGTGGAATATGTAACATCAAATTGCATAAGTGTGACATTCGTTTCTTGATATTATATCGTTTGATAAGTGCATGTGGAAAGGTGGTTCTTTTTATTCAAATAAGCCTCACATAGCCAAAAAGACTTGATTTTATACCCTTATTATTGAGCTCTTTATGTTTAGCCAATTTGGGCCTTTTGTAACCTGTTTTATAACCTATCTAATAGTTACATTCCTAGAATTTGCCTACCTTATCGGGACAGTCGCAGTTGCATGTTTTCTCTTATCTACTTGTCTACTATGGTTGGGTCGGGATTTCAAAAAGAATATCAATGGGTGTAGCAAGTATGTTGGCAATTGTGTCATTTATTCCCTTTGTTGAGAAAAGTTGTGAAGCAAAAGATCTGAAAAGAAAAAAAAAAGGAAAAAAAAAAAGGAAAACTAATGAAAAAAAAGATTTGAAAAAAGGAAAAAAAAAGAAAAAGAAAGAAAAATATGTTGCTTCATTGAATTGTTCAAGGGATAATGAAAGGGAATTTACGAGAGTCTAATCCATTTTCAGAGAGCAATATCGATATCTCTCTTGCGTTGTCAATGTTTAAGATGATTTCTCTAGTCGGTGTTGGTTTATGCTAGTCTTGTAGATTTGTTTTGGTAAGTGTCGCTGCGACTACCGGTCTTAGGCCCACATTCCCAAACGTGCCTTGGCACAATCCATTTCTCTACACCTTCACCCATTAGCTTCCCTTTTTGTCCTGATTCATGTACTTTATAGCGAATGCGTATTTGTTGGGGAAATTACTATCACATTAGAATGCATGCATGTTTCATAAGTTGAGTGAGTGTTTCTATTTTTTTCTATCTTCACAAAACTCACCTTTACATAAACTTATGAGTGCTTGAGTGAATCCGCGAGAATCCGACAAATTGAGCCTTGCAAGATTGAAAGGTATTTGGTTTTTGTCTATACTACGGTATCATGTAAAATCTTGGAATATGAGCTGCGTTTTCTACTTTTCCGTGCCTTTGAATTTGTTTATTGGTACAACTTGGTCATTACTTTGTTATAGATATGGATAGCTTGGGATTTGTATGTGCTTTAACATTAGCTTTGAGTTTTTCATTCACCATTTGTATGTTTGTCTTTGTATGTGTCGAGTGTTTTGCTTAGGGACAAGCAAATGATTGGTTTGGGGGAGTTTGATGATCATTATTTATATACATATTTTATGCCTCCCTTAGACGCATTTAACTCGATTTACCGTCTTTTCTTGCTTATTTCTATGCTATTTTAGCTAGAATATAGATTCTGCCGCTTTTGTTATGTTTTAATGCAGATTAGATGCATTTGGAGCTTTTTGAGTAGATATGGAGTATGGCGGAGTCGGATCGTAGAAGGTTAGGCACGGGAATCGAGAAAGAATGAGAAGAAATGAAGAAAAGTGAAGAAACGAGCCAAAATGAAGGGCTGCTCGACCGAGCAGAAGAGCCTTGCTCGGCCGAGTCGCACTATTAGCTTGCTCGATCGAGCAGAATCATGTTGCTCGATCGAGCAATCTATATTTCGGCGGCTTTCTCTTATTTTCCTAAACTTTAACCTAATTAATGAGATCTTTTGCATTATAAAAAGAAAGCTCGTGTTTCATAATTAGACATGCTTTCTTATGCTTTTTAATGCTTTTATGCTTTAAATCAGAAACCCTAAATTAGTTTACTTTGCCTCCGGATTTTATTCATCAAAGACGATCGTCTTTAGTTCAACTTGTAATCGGTATTCTTTAATCTTCCTTTGTTATTTAGTTAATTACCTTCTTGTTCTTTAAATATTCTTTGTTATTCCTTTCATTGTTGTTAATCATGTTTACTTTAATTATTATTGTTGTTGTTTATATCGTTATGAGTAGCTAAATTCCTTTCTAGGGTTGAAAGGGGATCTAGGATTGTTAGAAGGGGGAGATTAATTAATTGAATTGCAATTGCATGGTTATCGTTTGATTATCGTTTTAATTCTAGTTGTTTGATTACTGGCCAGGATTAATTAACTAGTCTCGCGAATTAGGATTGACACCGACCGGGTTAAGACTAAGATAGGCTACGATAATTGAATAGAACTCGTTTAATGATAGCGATCGCATGTTAAATTGTAGATCTAAAGGGCATAATTGAATCGACCGATCTTGTGACCTTAGATAACTTTATTGCGTGATAGTTGACTTCATCCTTATCCCTGAACAATAATCCTAGTGAACCTGAGACCCTAGACTTTTAATCTCATTGTTTTCAACCTTTTATTATTAGTTTGTTATTGCTTATTATTAGTTGTTATTATTATTAGTTGTTATTGTTATTGTTATTGTTATTATTTATTGTTATTGTTGATTGCTTTTAGTTTAGAACTCAATCTCAAACCCCGAATTGTTACTATAGAGACAAACTTAGTTTAACAGATTAGAATACTACCGCCTCCCTGTGGATTCGATACCTTGCTTACCGCTGACTATTAGTTAGTTGTGATTTAGGTTTACTTTGATTAAGGAGACGCGACTTTACCCTTATCATTGCCAGCCCAACGCCGAATGCCCACTTCCATCTCTAGACATGGTCTGCTTAAAGGTTAAAAATTATTATAGGTTCGGTTAACAGTTAATGGTTAATTGTAAACTATATGTACTTTAAGTCTTTAATTAATATACAATAGTTTAAACCCATGCAAAAAATGCACGAGTCATAATAACATACGCTATTATTGAATATATCATATACATGAGCATATAAATATCACCACTTTCATAATTTTCAACTTAATCAATATTTATATGGTAGATGCTTGCATGTCAAATGAACAAATGTTTTATTTTTCCAACTTGTTTTATTTTTCCCGATTTTTTCAAATATTTTTCTCCATTTCCTATATATTTATATGTGCCTTTTATTTTAATTATTAATTCCTAAAATATTTATATGATTTGTTTTCTTTCTGGGTAACATACGATTTTATAAACTATAATTTATCCAATTTCTTTTCTATATATGGAGTAGTTTATGTACTCTTGTACTAAATTTGCAGGATCTTATTTTATTTTTTTATTGGTTTATTAATTCATTGAGTTTTTGTATTGATTACAATTTTTAAAATTTTTTTTTTTCGTTGTTTGTCTTGTATAAGGAATTTTTAATATGAAGTTTTATATTAATTTTATGTAGTGTTTGTAATTTTTGGATGTTGATATTGTACGAATTTGTATTAGTAATATTTATGCAACCCAGAGAGTTGTGTTTTTTAATTTAAAACCAGGAATCAATAAGAATCATTTAATTGTTCTTGCTTTTATATAAAGAAGATGATCTGAAACTTATATTTGTTTCTTTTTATATTTTTCTTGCATTTATTTTAAAGTTTATATTTTTTTGGATTTAGAAAAAAAGAAATCTCTTATTATATTTTTTGTACAGGGAAATTTTCAGATCTACTTGTACATGATTACTATACTGGTTATGTTATACGAAATAGTTTATTAATTTTTTGTACTTGTAATTGTATAATGTATGGGTTTTTTTGTAGATGTGTAATCTCTTATTAAGTAAGAATAAAGAGTAATAAGAGTATATTTAAATTAGTAGTGATCATGGGGGTCCCTATTTCACAAAAAAAAAACTCTTTCAATCCTAAAATCAAGCAGCCAATAAGAAGCAATGAAATGTTATTGCTTTAATATATAGTAAATCCCACATTTTGTTG
Source organism: Heliosperma pusillum (assembly GCA_022085475.1). Lineage (NCBI taxonomy): Eukaryota > Viridiplantae > Streptophyta > Magnoliopsida > Caryophyllales > Caryophyllaceae > Heliosperma > Heliosperma pusillum. The sequence continues at coordinate 53,591 of JAIUZE010005944.1, forward strand.
AAAATTTATAGCAACAATTATTTGGGTTAGAGATTGGATGTACTTGTAAAATGCAAGAAAATAAATGTAATCTCAGTTGGTCTTGCTTCAGGCCATTTGGTCGGAAGTTAAGACAAGATTTTGTTATCATTTTACCCTAAACATGACTACTACTCCGTATTGAAAAACAAGATAACATTAGTTGTGACACTAACACTGGTAGTATCATTGTGGTTACATTTTAGCATAAAATGGTTACATATGTCCGTCTGAAACTGCGAACCTGCGAAAATGGTTCGTTTCGGCTATTCATTGTAGTGAAATTGCTAACCTAAGTCAAATCCCTTGCCTGTCAAATATAATGGTGCGATGTGCAGAACCTCTCTGTCCAAACAATTTGGTTAACAAACCTAACAAAGGCAATGCTTTTTGGTTTCAGTAAGTCTCGCTTGTAGTCGTTTTGTAGCTTGTGAGGGATGATAAGCATGTGACGAAAAGTGTCTATCACAAATGAGAATTTGTGTTTTGGTTTTACGATTTGGTTTTGACATTTCAGTTTGTATGAATTTCACCTTGTATATCGGTATTTGTACTTTCCTATCTGAATGACCATATTTATTTGGATCCTTTGTATGGGCGTACATGCTGCGTCATAAGACGTTGAACACAGCTAGCCGTACCTTCACACTAGGCTGCTGCATTTGCTGTGCCATGCGCATGGTATGTACATTGCATCGTCGGCTCAAAATCATACAGAGTAGCAATTACGTTGATGATCATATATTTATTGAATTAGTCCTCGCAACAAGATACTCATCGTAAATTATATCGAAATTATTTCTCGCATTATACCAATGAACAAGTCGATTCACCGGAACCCGAAAATCTCTACAACCTCATTTTAGAAGATGTCCTTAAAACCTAGTAATAGTAAAAAAAGAAAAAAAACTTTTTTGAGGAAAAAAGCTTGGACAGTTATTTGTGATCATAATGAGACTGTAATTCTGAAATTGGAGAATCATCATCTTCATTCTTAGTTTTAATCAAAAGCCTATCCATATAATTTTTAACCTCTTCTGCTATCATTTTTTGCATCAAATTCATCCAACATGTCTCTTCTCTTCCTATGTTATATCTCACCATCTTTGCACCTCCTTCAAATTCCTCTATACCCTTCTTCACATCGTCACCCCCTTCATCATCGTCTCCACGTGGCGGCATAACCACATTATTCCCTCCAGGTGGCAGCAACGTCAGCACCGTCTCTGGCCCATCTGATTTCTCAACCCCGCTTTCCTCCTCCTGTTCCTGACCCGACCCTACCGGACCCAACTCGAGCGGGTCCTCGACATGCTGGCGCTTCGACTCCCCCGAGTCAGAGGTATCCCCTGCCCGCTTTTTGCGTAGGGTGGAATTCCAATGGTTTTTGATGGCGTTGTCTGTTCTCCCGGGTAATAAGCGGGCTATAGTAGCCCACTTATTCCCGTGTATCGCATGGGCTTTAATTATTTTCTCATCCTCAATTGGGCTAAAAGGCCGGTGCTGCACATCTGGGCTCAGTTGGTTACACCATCTGAGCCTACACGATTTTCCAGACCGGCCCGGGATGCCCATGCTTATAGCGGTCCAATTTCTAGGACCGTGTTGTTCCACCAATTTTGTCAATGAGGCATCCTCTTGTGGGGTCCATGACCCCTTCACCCGATCCGAAACCACATGAACGCTTTCCCTCTTCTCCGGTACCATGATTACAACGTTTAATCAAGGATTTGTAAAAATATATATAATGAAATGAGAAATAATAGAGATGTATTGAGATTGAAAAATTGTTGATAAATGTGATTGATATATAAAGAGAAGAGAGAGTGGTGGAATTAAGGAAGGAGTTATAACTGCCTCGCTGTTGGTGTGGGGTTTAGGTTTAATTATATAACTGATCTTAAAAATTTCATAACGGCTTTTTGTTTGGTTAGTTTCGTTTGTTTTTGGTTAATAAATTCATTTGTTTCCGCTTTTGAAATTGCCTCATTAAATTACGTTATTCAACGCCTGGTTTCACCAAACTCCGAAACTGTGGCAGTTAGAAACTCTCTTTATTGTTTTTTTAAGTTAATTAAATGATGTCATTTCGGTTAGTTTTAATTTTAAATTAGGATAACATGAAATATTAGGTTGTGATTTTGGAATTGTTAGATGTATAATAGGTAGGATGACTATAGCAACTTTAGCTATCCTTCAAATTTACTAAATATAATATAATTAGATTTTTCTTGGTGACTGTAATATATTAGTATATTGAGACCTGCTGACATACCCAAAAAAAGTTCGAGTAGTCAAAGGGTGACAAAGTTCGGTAGGGGTGTTCATTGGTTTGGGACGGTACGAGACCGAACCAAACTCTCTAGATTAATGACCAAATAAGGATTAAATGGCGGACCATATTAATATTGGTCCGGTCTAGACCACAAAAACGTGTGAACCGGGCTGGACCAAATGGACTGAATATGACTGTTGGAGATAATGTAATATTTAAAAATAGATCTAGAAAAACTCGTAACGATCAAAACAAGCAACATTATATTTTTAATAGGTTTAATTACAAAATTAAATATATATATCTTATAATATGCGTAAACACAGTATGACATAAAATCAATAATATTACAAATTTAAATATTCTTTTATTATATAGTTTGGTTCATAGTGCGGTCCGCGGTCCATTCGGTTTGGTCAAATACTGGACCGAAGACCAAATTAAGGTAAATAGGTGGACCGTGGACCGGACCAAATAAATTATAGTCCGATTTGGCCCGGATCAGTCTAATCTTTGGTCCGGACCACTGAGTGAACACCCTTAAAGGCCAGTAAGGATCAAATGTCATTTGTGTCCTGCCCCATTTATCTTCTGACACATTACTTATTACAAAAATAAATATTCAATTTATATAATAATTGGTTGATGTGTCAGATTGTAAACGGAGTGGAACACATAATATGACACCAAATGGGACAGAGGATCCCACTCGACAAAGGTACAGTGTAGAAATTTTATTTCATACAATTAAGAACACATGTAGATTGACATTTTTATGTAGTTTCATTATTTATAAGGCTATAATGAATTAAATCAAATGTCTAAAGTCCCAAAACTTAGAGCAGATTGAATTTATCTTTTATTGGTACATGCAGAATGAATATGTTGGATTGTTGGACAAGTTTTAAGATAAACTTATTGAGGTTTAAATCTTAAGTTGTGATAGTTGGGTAAAATCAACCTTACTTGTTAAAGATTAATTCCCAACGGTCCAAGAGATAACTTATTTCACTTCGTCGTACCCTGTTTCAGTATGTAGAATATTTTTTTTCTAATGATGTACTCCGTATAATATTTGTTAATCTACAATAATAGGGAATCAAAATAACCAATACACAATTAAATTTACGATAATTTTTCTGATTGAAAAAATGTAACTAAGGTAGGTAGAACGCCCAAGATACAATAACTAACAACGAAAAATAAGCACATATATATATTAACATGAAGGGTTATTTAATGAGAATAATCTATTATATGCCCCTCCTTCTCATTTTAATTCATCATATATTTTAACCCATATTAATCTAAGCTATGCAGTCATTTATCTTTAAATGAACTTAGCATAATTTTAACCTATTACAGCAGGTAAAGTTACACGTCACACCATATTATTTTGTTGTTCATCTTCTTCACTGAACAACTATGCACTAATTCATCTTGGAATTCATCTTCTTACTAATCTTCAACTTTTCATAAATTAAAACCACAAAATCAGAAAATCATACTTCCTAAAATTACCCAATCAATCACTCCAACCCCAATTTCATCATCAACAACCCAGAAAATCAACTAATCAAATTACCATAAATCAAACTCAATTCTTCTTCACCACAAATAAAACTCAGTTTTCCTTCAATCTTACCTCGATAATGAGTAACATGTTCATCATTCTTTCTTCCTATTGTTCAATAGATGATACGGTTCTTACCCTGACCACCCTTGGCCTTACCCTTACCCTTGAACTTCTCAGCATTGGACGGACCACCAGACTCGACCACAACCATATTAACCTTAGCAGAATTAGCAGGAAGACTAACAGGTTTATCCTTAAGGCGATTAGCCTCCTCGGTCCTCATATGTCCTACAAGTTCTTGGAGGGACAGATCTTTTTTCTTATGTTTAAGGTGGTTTCTATAGTCTGACCAGGAAGGAGGGAATTTTTCCAGAAGTACATTAGCAAGAAAAACATCACATAATTTCATCCCTTCATTAATCACATCAGCACATAAATTTTCATAAATATGCACTTGTTCCATTATTGGTTTACCATCCTCCATTATAAACTCAAGCCATTTCCCAACCACATATTTCTTTTTCCCCGCGTCATCAGACCCATATTTCGACTCTAAGGTTTCCCAAATAACTTTAGCAGATTTATTGACCATAAATAAATCGAATAAGGTATTAGACATGTGATTGAGCAAATGACATCTAGCAGTCTTATTATCTTTCTCAAACTTTTTAACAGACTCTTCATTCGACTTAATAATAGAAGCAATAGGAGGAGTATTTTCAACAGAAGTGAAAGTTACAGGAGTTGGAGGGTCATTAAATAAAACATAATCAACTTCCAACTGCTCAAAAAACATCAGCAACTTCTGAGACCAACGTTTATAGTTATTACCGTCTAATGGTTCAAGCTTTGATAAATCAGGAATAATTTTCGACATAACGGACATTGTTACAGCAACAAATAGTTTTCAAATTGTAGTTCGTAAAACGCTGTAACAAAGAAAAAGAACAAGAGTACCGAATTTTGTAGTGACGTGGTAAGAGAGCCACTGCCTTGAAAACTATTTTCCGGTACGACCGTGGTGGCGATCAGCAGATGACCGGTAGTTCCCCAAGGATTTACACTACAACACCCGAGGTTGCCCACTCAAGACCCGAGAGCTTTGGAACGACTAAGAACAGTACCCAGAACTTATAAGTAGTATAGACAGAAGAAGAGAGGGAGAGATGTTGTGAGGATGTGTTTCTGTATTGAGTATACTGCTCTATTTATAGGAAAAATAGAGCAGTTACTGAGAGCAAAAACGTGCCCAACAAAACAGGAGTCAAGGGCATGAGAATAGCCCTCAACAGCTGAACAGGAAACAGTCACATTTGACTGATTTGCTCAAAACACATACAGTGAATGTGGACACTCCACATTACACACACAAGCCCAAAACACGAGTAAAAGTGGGCCAGGGCCCGCACCGCAGGTGCATTACCCAAACCCAAACCCGAGCCCGAGCCGAGCCGAGTCGGGTCGGCGCGCGCGTGTGTTTGAACCCAAACCCACAGGCCCAACACTCTCAACAAAACTCTCTTTGTTCATTCTATTAACCCATTAAGACTAATGGGTAATATAAACACAAGAAACTCCCTTCTCCCCACCGATGTGGGATAGCTAGAAAAGAAGACTGGCAGCCATCATTCCAACAATCCCCCACTGATGGCGAAGAAATACTAAAAACAGTTCCAGGGTAAAGGAAGGATTGGATACTTAGGTATCAATATCTTTCGATTTGAATTGACACTTTAGTGAAATGAGGAAACAACTTACTTACAGCAAGAGAATATCTTACGATTTGAATTCCTAACTGAGCTTCGGTCGATACCCCCCACAACACATATCATACCTTCAGATTATGATCGTTCCGCGATTTCATCGTGCAACGTGCCTTTTAAAGGCTATGCGTTTACCTTGGTGCTAATAGGTGTGTTCAAAAACTTCTCATAGTCTTATGATCATCACGCCTACGTAGGTGGCTCAAGTGCTACTCAATAGCACTTCTCACACGAGCCATTAAGGACACAAGTCCAACCTGGCGTACAACTCATCAAGTGCGTCTCAAAGCACCGCCGTTAAGGCTATGAATCATACAACGCCATAGAAACAGAACTTTAGACCTAGTCAAGTGTCACTCTTTAACTTGACTTAAGGACTTTAGCCCCATTCCCCTCGACGTGTCAGCGACTAGTCTCCTAGTCAACCCCTTAGTAAGGGGATCAGCAAGATTGCTTTCGGACCTCACATAGTCCAAAGCGATCACTCCATTTTCAAGGAGTTGTTTAACTGCAGCGTGCCTGATTCTGATGTGTCGTTTTTTCGCATTATAGACACTGTTCTTAGCAACACCAATGGCAGCTTGTGAATCACAATGCAAGGAGATCGGAGTCAGCCGTCCTCCCCACACTGGTACATCTGCTAGTAGGTTTTTCAACCAATCAGCCTCTTGACCTGCTAATTCAAGAGCTATGAACTCCGATTCCATGGTAGAGCGTGCAATACAAGTCTGTTTAGAAGACTTCCACGATATAGCACCTCCACCCATGGTGAAGACATAACCACTAGTTGAACAAATCTCATCGTTACCTGACACCCAATTCGCATCACAATATCCTTCTAACACAGCAGGAAATTTACTATAATGCAAACAAAGATCAGCTGTTCCTTTTAGGTATTTTAGTAAACGACGAAGAGCTGTCCAATGTTCATTACTGGGGTTATGAGTATAACGACTCAGTCTACTAACAGCATAAGCAATATCTGGTCGAGTACAGTTCATAAGAAACATCACACTACCTAGAATTTTAGCATACTCTTCTTGGGAAACACTCTTACCCAAGTTTTTACACAGAGGTATACTGGCATCATAGGGAGTTCTAGCAGATACAACATCAAAGCAGTTAAACTTTTTCAACACTTTTTCCACATAATGAGATTGACTTAAAAAAATTCCATTTGAGTTTCGGATAACCTTAACTCCTAGGATAACATCAGCTTCTCCTAAGTCCTTCATCTCAAATTTTGATGACAAAAATTCTTTGGTTTTAATTACCACATCCAAATTATTACCAAGTATTAACATGTCATCAACATATAGGCATATAATCACACAATCAGATTCTATCATTTTGGAATACACACATGAATCAGAGTTATTAACCATATAGCCATTACTCACCAAAGTGTTGTTAAATTTCTCATACCACTGTTTAGGTGCTTGTTTCAGACCATAAAGTGATTTGTTCAGTTTACACACTTTACTCTCTTGACCCTTAACTACAAAACCCTCAGGTTGCGACATATAGATCTCTTCCCTTAGTTCACCATTCAAGAAAGCAGTTTTTACATCCATTTGATGTATAATAAGGTTATGAATGGCAGCTACGGCGACTAGAGTTCTTATAGTCGATATTTTAGTCACAGGAGAATAAGTATCAAAATAATCAATATCTTTCTTTTGTGTAAAACCTCTAACCACGAGTCTAGCTTTGAACCTTTCTATTGTACCGTCAGGTCTCATTTTCCTTTTAAAAATCCATTTACTACTGATGGGTTTACTACCTTTAGGTAAATCAGTTAACACCCAAGTCTGATTAGACACAATATAATCAAGTTCACTTTTAATAGCATCTTTCCAAAAATTAGCATCAATTGATTTCATTGCCTCACTATACGTTTTTGGATCATCTTCTATTAAAAAAGCTGAAACATATTCATCACTAGCACAAACAGTGTAACCATGTTCAGACAGAAAAGTTGTAACAAAATCATCACCAAAATTTCTTGCACATCTAGGTCTCTTACTTCTTCTAGGTTCAACAGTATGATCAATAGAAGTGCTACTACTAGCATGTGAAGACAGATCAGTACAAGCAATAGGTAAACAAGGAGATGATACAACATTCTTCTTTAGTGGAAAAACATGCTCAAAAAATTCAGCATCTCTAGCTTCAGATATAGAACGATCATTCAAAGACATGAATCGATAAGCAGAGCTATTTTGAGCATAACCAATAAACACACAATCATAGGTTCTTGGTCCAACGGTAGGTCTCCTAAACTCAGGTAGGCCTACTTTAGCCAAACACCCCCATACCCTAAGAAAGCTCAGGTTAGGAGGATAGCCCTTCCAAATCTCGTAGGGTGTCTTATCAATTTTCTTATGAGGTACACGGTTAAGAATATGACAAGCCGATAGAATTGCTTCCCCCCACATATCGTCAGAAAGACCAGAACTTAAAAGCATAGCATTCATCATTTCTTTTAATGTTCTATTTTTTCGTTCAGCTACTCCATTAGACTGAGGTAAGTAAGGTGGACTAGATTCATGAATTAATCCACTTTTCGCACAGAAATCGATTAAAAAGTTAGACCCGTACTCGCCTCCTCTGTCAGACCTTACCCTTTTGATTTTTCTATCGAGTTGATTTTCGACTTCATTTTTAAACGTTATAAACGATTGTTCGGCCCACTAGTAGAAAAATGACATTAGGCAACTACAAAAGGCTACGGTCATAAAAAATAACCGTAGCCTATTACAAAAGGCTACGGTCATTGCCAACCAACCGTAGCCAAATATAAATATAAAAACAAAAAGCTACGGCTCACCTCTAAAACCGTAGCCAAACGTACTTCATACATACTGAAGGCAACGGTTCTATTTTTGACCGTAGCCATTTATTTACGTCAAAGTAATAAAAATTCAAATAAATTTACCGTCTTGACTCACCTTATATTCCAAAAACATAACATTTGCTCGGACTCACACCAAGTTAGAACTCATTAATTTATTTCATAAAAAAACTTCACTCAGAGACTTACATTTGCTCTTCTCACTCACCCTTGCAACCATCACCAGCATACGACTCTGGCAACCATCATCAGGCTAGCATCTGTCCCCACCGACGACGCAAGGCGTTCACTTAATTACGCTCACGACGCCAAGTCGCCACGACCTGGCCTGCACTATGACGTTAGTCGGCACGACGCCAAGTCGCCACCATCACCACCGCCATACTCAAAATAAGTTATGGGTAATCTATTGTGGTATTCTTTCTGGGCAATCAATTATTTCATATATTTGTTTGATTTTTGATTAGTTTGATTTAGGGTTAGGTCTATACACAAAAGTTGGGTTTTTTTCGTTTGGTTTTAATTATGCAATTGATCTTTATTGTATATATTGTATATATAATTGGGGTTAGATAGATTAAATGTTCTATTGATCAAGTAAGGTATTATTGTTATCAGATTTTATGCTAGGTTTTAATTTTTTGCTATCTTTTGCAGTTGTTTTGATGAGACGGTATTATTGTTATCAGATTAAATGTTCTATTGATCAAAGTTTGATTATTACTTTGATTAATGGTTATAGTTACTGTTGTTTCAATGATGGGTACATCTTAGTTCTTAATAGAATATAAATAGGAGTACATTATTACACTATTTATATTCTACTCCGTGTAATTTTAGTAATTCACCTTGATTAAAATGTCAACATCAGAAAATTATATGCTTATGTAGTGCAGTTTAGTACCTTCTGTAATCGTCTGATTGGGTGAACGCCTTCATACATTATATCAGATGTTTTTTAAATTGCTTGTATAAGTGTTAGTTCTTAAGTTTTGTCAAACTGGCAAATTTAATGTCATTGCTGATATACTTGTATGTATGGATGCACAAAATTCGTATCCATCTTAGAGTATCTGATAATGCTGTTGTCCATGTGGTTTGTCTCCAGGCTCGACCAACGTCATCCTTCTGTGTCCTTCCTCTTTGTGCCACTGCCACAACATTGTCATCACCAATGTAATTAACTAATTCACGGTATATATTTGTTCCTATTTTCCTTAATTAAGTTAGGTTTTTTTTATTAGTTTCTCAATTTTGCTCTTATGCTTGAAACAATTAAAACTAAATTTGGTTGAATGAATTAGTTTAAAATTCCAACCTGAAATCCTCATCCTCGATTCTCTCATTGTATGCTACCTTTTAATTTTTATTAAATTGACAAGATTTAGTAAAGTGCTTTGATTTATTGGTTTTTGGTTGACGAGTTTAAGTTCTATGATTTGTTTGGGTCTCAACTTTGAACTGAGTTTCTCGCTTTGTGTTGGATTAGTTTGATGTCTTTTAGTAAAATGCTTAGCTCTGTGTTACTTGTTGTGTATTTATATTTTTTCTGTCATTGAACTTACCTTAGAAATGCATTAGTATGACTGTTAAATAATGTTGGTGCTGTGGCACATTTGTGTTACAGTAGTACGATAGCCTTGATCAAGATTCTTATATTTGTCTACTTAACCGTGAATTCATAGTATATACATGTGTTTTTACTTTACGGTAATTGAGACTTGTATTGTATTTGTGACTGAGTTTTGCATGATTCATGTTACAATTTGTTAGTTTTCTTCATTTTGCTTGCTGATAATTAATGAATGTCTGGTTACTTTGTGTTGGTAATAATTTTTGTAATGCTCAAGATGTCGATATGTTCAGCAATGAATTGGCTTATACTTAATCTTTTTGTATGTACCAATGAAATTTCGTAAGACCTACTTCACTATCTCAAACTAACAATAAATAAAGCCATTGCGGATTCTCTTGAGAAGGTAGCTTGATATTTATTTAACTTGTTTTTATCTAAATATTTAGGTCACTAAAAAGTAAAAACAATGTAATTTGATCTTTACGGGTCAAAACCTCTGGATTATGTTAGTAATATAGATAAATTTTCCGAGTTTACAGGTTTCCTGTTGTGGTTTATTCTGTTGTCGTATGTTTATGTTGTTTTTGTAATGGAAGGTTGTTGTTTATTCTGTTGCTGTATGTTTATGTTGTTCACGAGAGAAGTATTCTAACTAAGTTGAAGCGACAGTATAGTAGGCTGTTTACGTGAAAGATAAAGGGAATGGAGTTTCCCTTCTTTCTTCCCTCAGGGTTGACTTGTAGACAAATATACTCTTGAGTTAGTATTAGTTTTTGTGGTCTTTTGTGCAGGTTATAAAGTTGTTACAGAGTTGACGTTGGCCAGGTTATAGGTTACAAGCACAGATCTTAACCTTCCGGATAAGATGGTAGTATGCGGCTCTTCACTATTTAGAATTTTGATTATACAGTAGAATTTGTTGGCTATTCGATAATATGATATAAATATTTAATATATACTTTTATATGAAGTGTGTTGAAGCTTTTATCCCCTTCAGTTGTAAACTGCAACCATTGGTAATATGCTTTTTAGCATCGGTTCTTAAGCCGATGTTATTATTGCTCCCAAAGATATATATACCTCTATGCCATGGCCGTCTATGTTAATCGATGCTAAAGGGCAGTATTCTACTAGTGTACATAGGTTGTTGAAACCTAGTTGTATTGTGACCCTCTATTAATTGAATGCTGCTTTGGGATTATCTGTGATATTAAGAACTCGCTTTTTCTTGGTCTTATTTACCTGTAGCTAAGTATATTTTAAGTTGTCACTAGCTAACTTACATTCCTTTTGCATTTCGAGTGTAGGTTGACTACATTCAAGTGTTGCGGAAAAAAATGATCCTTCATTGGTCCCTTGAGCAATAATAATTACCTAGCAAGGACGTAGTTCCTCATTCGTTTTGTAATCAAGCGATAATTAATTAGTGTGGATTTGTAATGCAATTGTATGTTAACATTGATTTTGTAATTAATAAAAAGTTGTACATTCACCCAAAAAAATATTATTCCATTTTTTTTTAAAAATTTTAATTAAGAATTGGCTACGGTTGTTAAGAGATAACCGTAGCCTATTATCCACTTATGGCTACGGTTAAATCTCAATAACCGTAGCCAAAAGACACTTTCGGCTACGGTTATTAAGATTTAACCGTAGCCAAAAGTCACTTTAGGCTACGGTTCTTAACCGTAGCCGTAAGTAATTGATCTAAGGCAACGCCCGGATTTACTACGGTTAAGGAACCGTAGCCAAATGCCATTTTTAACCGTAGCCAAAAGTCATATTTGTACTAGTGGCCTCATCTTTAGTCCTAAGCAAATAGACTCTAGTGTATCTCGAACAGTCGTCTATAAAAGTGATGTAGTAATTTTTACCGCCTCTACTCGTAGTGCTTTTAAAATCAGCTAGGTCGGAGTGAATTAATTCAAGAAGACTCGTATTCCTAGTTTTAACAGGTTTACTAGGTTTCTTTGTGAATTTAGCCTCGACGCAGCTAGCACATTTTGAGAATTCTTTACTGGTTAAACTCGGAATTAAACTCATTGTTCTAAGTTTTTTAATATAGTCAACATTCACATGACCTAATCTACCATGCCAAACATCAATAGACTCAGCGATATAAGCAGAAGTAGATGCAATTTTATTAAAAACTGAATCAGAGTTCAAAACAAATAAACCCCCAGAGAGATAACCCTTGCCCACAAAATCCCCATTACGCGACATTACAACCTTGTCAGCTTCAAAAACAAGCTTCAAACCAGCTTTGTTCAATAAAGCACCAGACACGAGGTTTCGACGCAATGAGGGAACATACAAAACATTAGTTAGAGCAAGTGTTTTCCCCGAGGTGAGTTTGAGAAAGATCTTGCCTTTGCCTGTGATCATTGCAGATGAAGAATTACCCATGTAGACGCATTCCCCATCAGCTACCTCCTCGAACTCAGCAAATAACCCCTTATCAGCACAGAGGTGTCTAGAAGCACCAGTATCCAGAACCCATTCAGCAACATTACCCACCAGATTTGCTTCGACAACCACAGCAGCAATAATATTATCGGTCACAGCAACATTAGCTTCAGCGGTTTTCTTTTGAGTGCATTGGTAGGCCTTATGACCAGTCTTACCACAGACGTAGCAAACAATAGGTCCAGCAGGTTTCTGAATTTTGGCAACTGGTTTAGTGTACTTCCCCTGACCCGGACCAATCTTCTTAGCATGAACCTGGTTCTTACCCTGACCACCCTTGGCCTTACCCTTACCCTTGAACTTCTCAGCATTGGACGGACCACCAGACTCGACCACAACCATATTAACCTTAGCAGAATTAGCAGGAAGACTAACAGGTTTATCCTTAAGGCGATTAGCCTCCTCGGTCCTCATATGTCCTACAAGTTCTTGGAGGGACAGATCTTTTTTATTATGTTTAAGGTGGTTTCTATAGTCTGACCAGGAAGGAGGGAATTTTTCCAGAAGTACATTAGCAAGAAAAACATCACATAATTTCATCCCTTCATTAATCACATCAGCACATAAATTTTCATAAATATGCACTTGTTCCATTATTGGTTTACCATCCTCCATTATAAACTCAAGCCATTTCCCAACCACATATTTCTTTTTCCCCGCGTCATCAGACCCATATTTCGACTCTAAGGTTTCCCAAATAACTTTAGCAGATTATTGACCATAAATAAATCGAATAAGGTATTAGACATGTGATTGAGCAAATGACATCTAGCAGTCTTATTATCTTTCTCAAACTTTTTAACAGACTCTTCATTCGACTTAATAATAGAAGCAATAGGAGGAGTATTTTCAACAGAAGTGAAAGTTACAGGAGTTGGAGGGTCATTAAATAAAACATAATCAACTTCCAACTGCTCAAAAAACATCAGCAACTTCTGAGACCAACGTTTATAGTTATTACCGTCTAATGGTTCAAGCTTTGATAAATCAGGAATAATTTTCGACATAACGGACATTGTTACAGCAACAAATAGTTTTCAAATTGTAGTTCGTAAAACGCTGTAACAAAGAAAAAGAACAAGAGTACCGAATTTTGTAGTGACGTGGTAAGAGAGCCACTGCCTTGAAAACTATTTTCCGGTACGACCGTGGTGGCGATCAGCAGATGACCGGTAGTTCCCCAAGGATTTACACTACAGCACCCGAGGTTGCCCACTCAAGACCCGAGAGCTTTGGAACGACTAAGAACAGTACCCAGAACTTATAAGTAGTATAGACAGAAGAAGAGAGGGAGAGATGTTGTGAGGATGTGTTTCTGTATTGAGTATACTGCTCTATTTATAGGAAAAATAGAGCAGTTACTGAGAGCAAAAACGTGCCCAACAAAACAGGAGTCAAGGGCATGAGAATAACCCTCAACAGCTGAACAGGAAACAGTCACATTTGACTGATTTGCTCAAAACACATACAGTGAATGTGGACACTCCACATTACACACACAAGCCCAAAACACGAGTAAAAGTGGGCCAGGGCCCGCACCGCAGGTGCATTACCCAAACCCGAGCCGAGTCGGGTCGGGTCGGCGCGCGTGTGTGTTTGAACCCAAACCCACAGGCCCAACACTCTCAACAAAACTCTCTTTGTTCATTCTATTAACCCATTAAGACTAATGGGTAATATAAACACAAGAAACTCCCTTCTCCCCACCGATGTAGGATAGCTAGAAAAGAAGACTGGCAGCCATCATTCCAACAATCAACAACCCAGAAAATCAACTAATCAAATTACCATAAATCAAACTCAATTCTTCTTCACCACAAATAAAACTCAGTTTTCCTTCAATCTTACCTCGATAATGAGTAACATGTTCATCATTCTTTCTTCCTATTGTTCAATAGATGATACGATTTTCCATGTTTATCACGTGTTAGGGTTTATGGAATTGACGACGCCATTGTTGTTGTTGTTGAAGGTTCTTCCTTATTTTCACACAATAAATGTAACCTCCAAAAATATGGGTTTATAATGGGTGAACCCAGATCGCCTTCTCTGAAATTGGGTTCATTATTGAAGATTTGGGTTCACCCTCTTCTTCAAAGACTATCCCCGACCCCCAAATTTACCTCACTCGTCTCAAAAATTACAACAACAACAAGAATTACCCCCAAAAACGCATCTTTTTTTAACAACAATTACAACGACATTGGGGTATAACTTTCAAGAGGATGTAATGAAAGATTCAAACTTTGATGATTGTAACCTGAAAGTGGGTTAATGATTTTAGATTTATTTTTTAATAATTGTAACCAGAAATTGGGTTTGTTGTTGAAAATTAAGGGTTGTGTTGAAGGGGATGGTGGTAGGGTGCGGCAGGGTTGGCGTGATTGATGATGAAAATGAAAATGAAAATGTAAAGATAAAGGTAAGGGATGGACTTCAAGGTTATTATTGTAGTTAATTATTTTAGTTTTTTTTTAATATGTGACCTGACGAACCAGTAGTCAGTTACCGGGTGTATTATGAGATAAATGAGTGCGTAGCTCAGATTAATATGCGTTAAAGTATAGGATGAATTAATATGAGATGAAGAGGCATAGGACAGATTATTCCTATTAAATAACCCTAACATGAAGGTAAGTTTTTGGTACAACACAATACATGAAGGTAGGTAGTATATAAGTATACAACACAACAATATGGGAAGTAGGCAAGGCCAAATACATCATACATGGTCGCTGTATGTAACTAACTAACTACCATCGATGGTGAAACAGAAATAAATTGGTTAGGTAAAGAGTAAACAAGTCATATTAACTGTGTGGTTTCTCATAAGCATGCCACTTTCATTTTGGTACAACGCTATGCAACCGTTTTTTAACATATAATACGTAAGGCCGTAAGGGTTTTGGACAAATTTATCACAAATACTACCCTAAAACTGGTTGTAATATAATCTTCTTAAAGTTGTTAAGCTATTACATAAAGTTATTTGAATTCCTTTAATTTATGGGATCCGGTTTTTGAAACCTGCTAAAATCTCTTGTTCAATGGCCCTCGTCGTTATTTTAACCAAACATCGTCACTAAGTTTAAATGAAATAGAAAATTATGTCAACATGATCTCATGAGAAAGTCTTATCCCCCGTAAGTAACAAAAACTCGCTACTAAAATGGGACGAAGTTAAAAGAAGCATATAATCCCTGAAATTGGTACTAGAGTACCATAAAATTACGCTTGGTAAAAAGCCATGGCAGAGTTCTAATACCTTCCATTTTACCATCACCGTTATTCTTTCTAGTTAAGTAATGAAATATATATATCCTTCCTCATTTCTCCATTGTTGAATGGTTCTATAAGATAGAACAGTTTTAAAGCTAATGTGTTTTGAAGCGACTTCAAGAGTACCAACTCTCGATACCTTTATCAGCTGACATTTGCATTATTGTGGTCAAGTTAAGACTTTTGAGAGCTCGGATGAGGACCGGCTGATCTTCTTAACAAAATATGGCATCAAGATTTCATTAACACCAGTACACCACATGGCCTCTCAAGTTATGTACGGAGTATAACCCAATAAAATACGAAACATTCATCACAAATATTGATATACCAAAAATTGAACAATTTCTATTTAATGGAGTACCATTTACAACAATCAATTTTCATTGAAATGGATAGCACCAACTTTCCAAACAAAGTAAGTTGTCGCAAACATAACCGTGCTAATGAAAACGAAAGAGAAGACGATAACAAGCAAATCGTTACCTCCAGGGAAGTCGAATGTAAGCCCTGCTTTTGGCATTCCTCGCTTTTGGTCATCTAACATGTTAGTTGGGGCTTGTGGAAGACCCTTCTTCCCCTTTTCACTCTCTCTCAAAGCATCCAATACACTTCGGCCCATCTCTGATTTCGCTGTCTTGGGCTCTGAGTAACGACTCAGAACGCGGGCCGCCCTTAATCTCTCTCTAGCCGTTAGTGGCCCCTTTTTCTGTATTGGTTTTGCATCATCTGGTGGTGATATTTTGCTTTCTAGCTCAGTGGGGGTAGTGGGTTCCACTGAGTCCGCTGAAGCTGAATCCGGATTTCCTAGACTTGAACTCTCACTGCGCTCTGCCGTAACACGATCACTTTCAGCAGCCAAAACATGAGAGATTCTTCTATTGCATTTTGTGAACCTCTTTGAGTTTAACAGCAGTAAAGGTAATGAAACAAGGGTGGTCTTAGTACTTAAGGAACCAACACAAAATCTAGTTCCCTGCATTATTGAATGAACGAAGGCTGTTGGACAATTTAAAAGAAAACAGTACATCATATAGGGACCTTATAATTCACAGTTTCACACTAGAAAATGGTCGCACATTCATATTTCAACCTTCAGCATATTATTGCATTCGTCAATCATACTTCGTGTCATATTTCCAACAAATTATTACCTCAGCTATGCTCAAATTTATCAATGCGACGAATTCACCCTCAAGAGAAGTAAGTTCTTCTAGCATCTTCCATGTGTGTCTAACAAATACCTTGTAGAGTAATTTAATAATCGAGATCATATATGTCATCTTGAAATGGAAGCTAGAACCATCCACGCAGCAGCAAATAACGTTTACTCTTTAGTGAGAGTGCATTAACTTTACCCTTTGTTTGGATGCAACGACTTGAAGCAAGAAGGAAATGGAGGGATCTAGTTTTCCTACTACAGGGCCGCAAGACAAATTCCAAGCTCTTTTTGTATCCGAAATTCCAAATAAAGGGTTACGGAAAACTGACCCCATAAAGTATCTTACGTATGATTGCAGATTGCGAGAGGAGATTGATGTGGAAATATTACAGCAAATAAGGTAGAAGGATGTGGATAAGATAGCTTACGCTCAGAACTCACCAAAGAAGCGTTCAATATTCCTAAAGTCCTAAGAATCAAAGAGGACCTCTACTGGCAGAGGGAGAGGCTCACAACTCAAAAGAAATTTAAAAATTGCCAAGTCTTCACCGAAATGTATTGACTATTGACAGAAACATGAAATTCGTCCCATCATTCCAGCTAGTTCTCACCAGAAAAAAAAAAACATTTTATGCCTCCACTAAGGTGTCCATAACCAACTTCACCATGGGTTAAAGTTTCAAACTTGCAATGTTCTATGATTACCGGGTGAATCTTACATAAGACGGTCTCATATATGAGACCGATCCGTGGGTTTTAATAGGGATATAAATATAATATATGAGCCTCAACCATCACCTTAAGGTTTTGGTTGAGATGATTCATCTATCATGGTATCAGAGGCAGTATAAACAAAGGTCACGAGTTCAAACTCTAGCAGCCTCCAATATCTCACAAACTCACAAAGTTGAAACTCACATGGTACATGGGAATGGTCATTTGAGTGAGGAGGCATAATAGGGATATAAATGTTTATAATCAAAGCCGAGAGGGGCGTCTATCATTACTATCCAATTGCTCCCCTATTGATAACTGGGTGAGAAGATCATCTCAACCAAAACATTAAGTTGATGGCTTAATATTCTCCTCTTATAATTTAAAACTGGGATTAATGAGTTGGCCTTACAAAAGCATCTCGTATAAGTTTCTCAGATGTTTACCTCAACATGCTAGTGTCACTCAAATTAATCTTTTGCACCAAAAAAAAAAAAAAAATGGAATTAGCCTTATAAACTAGAACTTGAGCACTTGATAACAGAATTCAATCATATTTTCTTGACAATGATAATAATAATGTAATCTTAACTAGAGCAACAAATATAGAATTATAACAATCAATTAAACAAATTAAATAAAACAAGAAAGAGATAAAAGCAAAAAGAGTAAGAGGGAAAAAGAAAAAGAGAATACGGGGTTAAAAGTGAGGACGGAATTGATAGAAACCGCCATTAATTGGGAAGTCGGGTCAAAACATGAAGCATAGGAGAAGAGCTTGTTTCACAGTAGCACCTACACTCGAGACTTGAGAGTTTGTGGTATCAAACTGCTCCTTTTCTTTCTCGATAGATTTTCTAAAGCACTTGATCTTGCTTTAGACCCGACGATTACTCTTATTGTTTTAGACGGGTCAAGTCTTCTCTCATCGGATAACATACCATTTTGGGTGGTTTTAAGGCGATATTTTAACCGTATTTTTTTTCATTTATGTGCATTTTTTTCGTATAAAAAATAAAATTTTATGAAAGACTTTTTCATAACAAATCTATATATAAAAGTTTCGTCTTTTCAAGTTTCGTACATTTAACAATATTTTTGGTCAAATTTTTTGAAATTTGACCACAAAAAAGTCAATGTTATCTTTGATTTGGATGGAAGAGAGCATTTTGCTCAAGCGGAAAAAAGTAGATAGTAGTACAAGTATGTCAAAATTTTTATTAGAAAGTTCAGAAATTACACCACCTATTGTAATAAATGGTTGCTCTATTTTCCGGGAGGCTCAGTCTCACACTAGATATCAGTATATCACCGAAACGATACAGACACATGATATAAATATAAAACGGATACATAACAATATATTTCAAACTTTGCAGGTTATGGATACAACAAAAAGAAGAAAGAAAGAAATCAATATACTTGTACATGTTAAAACAAGGGGAGTTCAAAGTTTTTTATATCTAACTAGTTGTTACACTGCGCCAAAATCCAATAACGTGAAATATTAGATGAATTTTTTTGTGGACAATGTCATTACTCATTATTCTTTTCATCTCAATGAACTAGCTTTTGTGACCGTGAAAAGTATGGGTGCGTTTGAGATTAATTATATAAGTTCATATATATACGTGACCTCATTAGTATGAAACTTGTTGACATCTTTGTTTTCTTGTGTTACATATATAAGCAAGCTTCATATATTTTTGTACGAAGCAAACAAATATCTTAACATTCGGTTTCACATAAATTAAGACATTATACAGGTAATTAGATACATAATTGGCAAACAGGTCAGTCGGTTTGGGTGTGGCTCAGCCCAGTTTGGGAGGGTCAGTTCGTGTGTCACATTTTCGAGTGAGTTTGGGTCAGGTTGAGTCATTTCAAGTTTGGAGCTGGATCAATTTTGGGTTAGGCGGGTCAGATTTTTTTTGAGTCGGGTCCTTTCTTAGGTCAATGATAAAAAGTGAAAAGGAGTACATTATAGATTATTAAATATTTGTAGTTTATTATTTGAACTTAAAGAAATATTAAGTGTGCTTTCATATTAGCATTTTAAGTTATTTTGAGTCAATTAATGTTGTGTTTTGTCGGGTCATTTTCGAGTCACATGGTTTTTATTTGGATTCAACAAAGCTCGTACCATCTTTAGCTCGGGTAAGATCATTTTGGGTTTCGGGGGGCATATGGATGTTGTAGTTCAAGTCAATTTTGATGCTTCGGTCGAGTGAAATTTGTCAGGTCTTATTAGATGATCGAAATATGTTTTTTTATGTAGGTTTTTGTTGCCTTTGCCTTTGTTTTTCACTTATCGTATTATGTGCTTTTGTTAGTTTTAATTAATTTATTTTTTTCCTCATCGCAATACATTTTATATGTATTGCTGGATAACATGACTATAGAAGAGTTTTGGCGCATGATACTTTATATTATACTTGTAATACGGTATATACTTTTGCTACGCTATATAATATTTGAAGACCTATGTGGGAAACAAATCTTTAAAAATAAATACTTTTTAAGCCTTTTTTGTGTGTCTAGTTCATTGAAATTGGAGATATAGCTAGGGCAATTAGGAAAAGGAAAAGCAGCAGTGTGCCAGGGTATTCTCCTATCCTGGAAGAATCAATCACTTCAATTGGATATGCTAAATCTTATCTTACTCACTTGGCCAAGAGGAAATGCTCCATGAATGATCAAGATATTAGAGAATTTCACATCAGGAACTCTGCTAGCAATGTATCTTCTATAACTTCTGATCATGCTGCATTTAAAATGAAGGTGGATGATATTCCTTTCTCTTCTGCTGCTGGTGGATTCCGTCTTTGTGTGGGTGAGCTAGAAATTGAAAGTTCTGATGAAAGTTCCCATGGTACCACTATTCCTGAACCTATGGGTATTGCGGAGGTTGTCCCATTTCAACCTCCTCATACGCCATGATTGGCCTGGCCTGGAACTGTAGGGGGCTTAATGATACGCTCTCCCCTATAGTTCCCAAGATAAGAGCGTTGATATGTAGTAAAATTTATGACTTTGTTTTTCTGTTAGAGACAAAATGTAATGCGGATAGAATTCGTCCTATCTTTCGAGGTCATGGTTTTTCATGTTCCGAGGGTGTTTATTCAAATGGTGCTTCTGGAGGGCTATGGGTGGGGTGGCGAAATGAGTCGCGGTTTCGATGTATTGTAAAATCAAATAACTACATCGTTTTGGTCAATGAAAAATGCAATGGTTTAGTTTGGTGTTTGATTTTGTTCTATGGATCCCCATCTATCTCAAATCGGGGAAATATTTTGGATGAATTAAGCAGCAAAATAAATTTATTACAAGGACCATATATTATACTAGGAGACTTCAACCAAGTTGAATGCTCCAATGATAAACAAAGTACAAACAAAAATACCATAAAGGGTGCTCATAACTTCAATCTATGGAAAATTGACAATGAACTTATCGATATTCCTTTCAAGGGTCCGAGATTTACATGGTGCAATAATCGAAAAGGTAGCAAGCGGGTTTATGAAAGGAGTTATAAGGCAATAGGCTCTAAAGATTGGTTCTCCCATTTTCCTAATACGGGGGTCAAACATTTCCCGATTCAAATTTCCGATCACGCACCTATCGAGCTAGATTTTAATCTTACTAATATAAAAGGTAGACGGCCCTATAAACTTGAAGCATGAAACTTCGAACATAAGGAATGCATTGATATTATTGAGAAAGAATGGAATACTCCCTATATTAGGTCACCATCTTTTAAACTTGTGAGAAAGCTCGCTCTTATTCGAACTGAACTTAAAAGATGGTCTCTTGATAAAAAGGCTAATTGGAAAAGACGTTGGGAAGATTTCGATGAAAAGTTGGAAGAAGCAATAGAAACAGCAATCGATAAAGGAAATGAGGATCAATATGAAAAAATCAATGAAGAATTAAAGAATTTTTCTAGGTCAGTGGCAATATATTGGAAGCAAAGGGCGAAATTAAATTGGTCAATTGATGGGGATACATGTACCAAATATTTCTTCAATTGGGTTAAAGGTCGAAGAGGGGTTAACTCCATATGTGGGATTAAGCTTAATAATGGCTTTTGGACTTTTGATCTAATCGAAGTCAGAAATCATTTTATAAATTATTTTAATACTATTTATAATCCGGTGGTACCAAATGACACATCAAATAACTTTGGGGATCTTTTTTTGGGAATAAAGACCAAAATAAAGGAAGACGATTGGGACTATTTAAGCAAACCATTTACGCCAAAGGATGTAAGAAGACCTGTTTTTCAACTTGGAGGACTTAAATCACCAGGTCCTGATGGTATCCCAGCGCTCTTCTTTCAAAAATGTTGGCATTGTGTCAAAGATGATGTTACTAAAGGGGTATTGAACTCTCTGAGCTCTGGTAACGTGCTTAAGGAAATGAATCGTACTTTCATCACCCTCGTACCAAAATGCACTAATCCAGAAGTGGTGGGAGATTATAGACCTGTTAGCTTATGTAATGTGATTATGAGAATAATTACTAAATGCATATCTAACCGACTTAATCGAGTGATGTGCTATCTTATTGGAGATTTTCTGAATGCTTTCGTGCCGGGAAGACAGATTAGCGACAACGTCCTTATTGCGCATGCGATCATTAAAAATATAACTTCTCACAAAAAGGGTAAATTCGGAAAATTAGCCCTCAAAATCGATCTAAGTATAGCCTTTGATAGAATAAATTGGTCTTTCTTAAAACAATGTCTTATCGTATTTGGTTTCCCACCAAATATTATAAGGATTATTATAGAATGTGTAACCACTGTATCTTATGAAGTTCTCCTCAATGGTGTTCCGACGGAACCATTTCGACCGTCATGCGGCATGCGGCCTAAGACAGGGTGATCCTCTATCTCTATTTCTATTTGTTCTTTGTATTGAAATATTATCCAAGCAACTGACGATGAATGCCCAAGAGAACGGACTTATAAAAGGGATTAAAATAAGAAGATCAATCACGCCGGTCAATCATCTGCTCTTTGCAGACGATGCAATTTTCTTTATCCATAATAAGGCTAATTGTATTAACCACCTAATCAGGGTAATTGATTTATTCTGCACTGCATCTGGAGAAAAAATTAACAAAGAAAAGTGCGGCATTTTATTCAGTCCAAATACTACAACCAATGAAATGATCAACGGACTAAGGAAGTTTGGTATTCACAATCACAAAGGTATTGGTAGATATCTGGGAATCTCAACCGATTTTGAACATTCGAAGAGAAATATCTTTGACAGTTTGATCAAGCACGTTAAAACGAGACTATCTTCTTGGAATGGGCTTTTTCTGTCATCAGCAGGTAGACTAACTCTGATTTCCTCTGTCTTGTCCACCCTTTCTAATTTCTTCCTATCGGTATTCAAAATACCGGTAAGTGTGTCTAAAAAGATTAACTCTTTGTTGACACATTTTTAGTGGGCTGGAACGCGTAAATCTAAGTCTATTCATTGGTGTAGCTCAAATTTCCTAAGTCTTCCCAAAAGTCGCGGTGGTTTAGGAAATAGGAACATTGGTTGCTTAAATCTTGCCCTTTTAGCTAAACAAGCATGGAAACTCATTAAGAAGGATAATTTATCTTTTTTCTCAAGAATCTTTCGTGATAAAATTCTAAGGAAAGAGTCTCATATCGGTATTAACTCCGTCAAGAACAACAGTAATGCATCGTGGGGATGCAAGGGACTTCAGGCTGGTATGGAATTTCTTCTGAGCAACACTGGTTGGAAAGTGGGTTCAAACTCTGAAGCAAATATATGGAGTATCAAATGGGTTAATGGACAAATACCTAAACCCCTGATTGAACCCCTTCCCGGATTTATTGTCCCGGTACGTCATGTACGGGAGCTCTTTCAACAACCAGGAAGCTGGAACAAACAACTTATTGAATGTCTCTTTAACAGTGAATGGCAGCGGAATATCTATGCCATTCCATTATGTCATACACGGGTTAATGATGAGATTTATTGGACAAAAATTGTCTCTGGTAAGTATACTGTCAAAAGTGGATATGGCGTTGCTTTACAAACTCTACAAGATTCTATCAGCACTCCGAAGGATAAGGCGCGTATTGGTAATATAGAAAGATCATTTTGCCAAAAAAAGGTTATGGAATCTTTACATGTCTCACAACTGGAAGGTTTTCTTATGGAAAATTATTACTAATACCATGCCGGTGGGATATGAATTCAGTCGAAGGGGCATTAATGCAGATAATCATTGTCACTTATGTAAGGATAATACAAAAATTGAAACTCTGGAACATCTCTTCCGAGACTGCCAATTTGTCAATCGAATCTGGTCTTCTTCAATTTTGGGTATCCGATCATCTAGCAATGATCACCTTAATCTGGGCATCTGGGTTGTTAACTGGATGATGTACCTATATAGACAGGATAATGCAAATGAGCTTATTATCGTTTTTGTTGCTATCCTTCGCAGCATATGGCAAATGCGAAACAACTGTATATTTCGCTGCGTTAATCCTTCCCATTTAGCGATCATACATATCTATATGGATGACGCAAAGGTAGTCAGCAGGGCTTTCTGTACGACAAGAAAAACGGCCATTAATCGGGATAATGATCAAGAAAACTCGAAGAGGAAGATTAGAGAATCTCTTCCCATCTCCTTTGTCGGAATATCGACCGCTTGTAATACCTTAAGAATAAAAGTCGATGCGAGTTGGTTCCCTGACCTGATCTCATCAGTCGGATGGGTGGTCTATTGGAGTGTAAACTACTAAGGTTTACAAGTTTTGATGAATGCTTGACTAGGTTCACTTAAATTGAAAACAACTCAAGTAGAAATGGAGGCTGTTTTAGAGAGATTGGTTTATATTAACTATAGTTCAAGGGATATGACTTAGAGAAACTCCCCTACAGCAAAGCACAAGAGAAGGGACTCAAAGACTAGTTTTGAGACAGGTTTAAAGTGTTACATCAAAGCACAAACACCTTAGACTAGACTCAAACAGCAAGCAAGTTAACCACAGCAAGGCACAGATATAACTTGACTCACAAAACAAGACACTGATCAAACACCTTGTAGGTGTATCATGCTTGGTTCAAACTACAGCTCTTAGCACAAGTTTGATAGAATTGAGGGATTTCTCAAAGTTAATTCATTCATCAAAGTCTGTCTTTCAACAACATACAAAGACCTCCTTATATAGGGAGGCTGATATCTTGTGAACCATTGGATGTATAGATCATCCAAGGGCCAGCTTAGGATCTAAACTACTACAATGGACACTAATTAAGAGCCTTACAATAGGACGAGCTCAACAACTATAAAGTACAGACACAAGACACAAAGAACAGACTGAACAAAAAGCAAATAAAGCAGTTTTGGAGTTTTCCTGAAATGGAAATTTGTTGTTCTTGTTGTCTTGCTGCTTTGCCTGGATGTGTTGCTGCTCCTTGGGGCTCTCTACTCTTATTAGAACTTAGATAAGACCTGCCCTGGACAAGGACAAGTTGACTTAAACACAAGGAAACCACAATCTGACTTGTACCTTCTCTGCTTTAATGTTTACTGGACTCTAGTTTGGGGTGCTTGTTACTTGAGTTTTTGCTAGACTTCAAAAGGGGTTATCCTGGACAAACTTGTAGCTTAGTGGGTTGGCTTGATGGTAGGCCATGGTGGGGGTGGCTGGGATGCCCTGGTGTACCTCCTTGGTGCAGGGTTTGCTGATTGGTCTGCCTGGTTCTGAATGGCATTGTTTCTGTCTTGTGTGGGTAATGTGGACTGAGTTGGGACTTGGCATGGCTTGTTGAGCCCTGGACTATCTTCCTCAATGTCTTGGCTTGGCCTGTCTTGAGTTTGGTCTGTCATGGCTTGTTGTTTGGACCTTGTGACTCGAGCTTCCATCTGAGGGGATCTTGGGGTCAGGCTTGTCTTGTTTGTGGCTTGATCATCAAGGCCCCTTGGGTGAGCTCCTGCTGCAGCCTCCCCAGGTTGAAAAGGACTTGACCTCAAGCCTGTGTCTTCCTCTCCCTCAGAGTCTTCATAGAAGGGACTAAGATCCCCAACATTGAATGTTCCATGAACTGCATACTCTCCTGGTAGATCAATTCTGTATGCATTAGGACCTATCTTCTCTATGACTTGAAAAGGACCATCTGCTCTTGGCTCTAGCTTATTCTTTCTCTTGGAAGGGAACCTTTCTTTCCTTAGGTTGATCCATACTAAGTCTCCTGGTGCAAAGTCTTTCTTGGTCTTAGGAACCTTGGCATTCTTCTTGTATAGATCATTAGTTTTCTCAATTTGTTTTCTGACTGATTCATGGAGTTTTAGCATCTGTTCCACCCTTTTCTCGGCATCATAGTGGATCTCTGACCTGCACACATTAGACAAATTCAAAGGCATTAAGGGGTTAGTACCATAGACCACTTCAAAGGGGGAGTGGCATGTGGCTGCTGATGGAGCTCTATTGAAAGAGAACTCTGCTTGAGCTAGTTTTAAGTCCCAATCCTTGAGGGATTTGCTGACTATACACCTCAAGATCCTTCCCAAGGTCTTGCTGGTCACCTCAGTTTGTCCATCTGTTTGAGGATGATGGGAGGTGCTGAACAATAATCTTGTATTAAGCAGCTTCCACAATGTCCTCCAGAAATGGCTCATAAACTTTGTGTCTCTGTCAGATACAATAGTCCTTGGAACTCCATGTAACCTCACCACCTCATCAAGGTGTAACTCTGCCACACTCACAGCATCTTCAGTCTTTTTGTAAGCAATGAAATGTGCCATCTTGCTGAACCTATCCACAACCACCATAATAGAGTCTTTCCCTCTTGCTGTCCTAGGTAGTGCTACTATGAAATCCATACTTACATCTTCCCAAGGCCTACATGGGACTGGTAGGGGAGTGTAAGGTCCTGCTTGAAAATAACTCTTGGCCTTTTGACAAACTCCACACCTTCTGAGTACTATTTGGACTTCTCCCATCATCTTAGGCCAGTAGAACTGATCCTGCAGTATGTCCACAGTCTTCTGAACCCCAAAGTGCCCTCCAAGGCCACTTCCATGCACCTCCTTGATCAATAGACTCCTATAAGATCCTCTGGGAACACACAGCTTGTTTCCCTTGAACAAGAATCCATTTTGCAGAGTGTAGGGTGAATCAATGGTCCTTGTTCCCTCTTTCTGTGCTAACCAATCTTCTGCAAAGTCTGGATCTTCCTGATACATATCCTTCATATCATGAACTCAAATCCAAGAACCCTTTGCTCCAAGGTTGATAGCAAAGTGTATCTCCTAGACAAAGCATCAGCTACCACATTTTGTTTTCCTTCTTTGTACTTGCTAGAAAAGGTGAATGACTGGAGGAACTCCACCCATTTAGCATGCCTGTGACTGAGCTTATGTTGACCTCCTATGTATTTCAATGCCTCATGATCAGAGTGTAGGACAAAAGGCTTGGGCTTTAGGTAATGACTCCAATGCCTTAGAGCTCTGACAAGAGCATAGAACTCTTTATCATATGTAGAATAGTTCAGCTTGGCACCACTTAGCTTTTCACTAAAGTAGGCTACAGGTTTCTTCTCTTGGATGAGGACTGCTCCAATTCCCACTCCACTTGTATCACATTCAACCTCAAATAGGCAATCAAAGTTTGGCAACCTGAGGATAGGTGCACTGCACAAGAGCTTCTTCATGTGTTTGAAAGCATGCAAGGAATTCTCAGTCCAAGTGAATTCTCCTCTCTTCATACACTCAGTGAGGGGTGCTGCAATAGTGCTAAAGTTTTTAATGAACCTCCTATAGAAAGAGGCTAGGCCATGAAACCCTCTCACTTCTGTATTGTTCTTAGGGATAGGCCAAGACTGAACTGCACTGATCTTGTCTTGATCAACTGAGATGCCTCTACCAGACACCACATATTCTAGAAACTTGACTTCCTCAGTATAAAGGTGCATTTCTCAAGCTTCCCAAAGAGCTTACTCTCCTTAAGTATTTCAAACACAGCCTCAAGATGCCTCAAATGATCATCCTTACTCTTGCTGTAGATGAGGATATCATCAAAGTATACCACCACAAATCTCCCTAGGCAAGGCCTAAGCACTTCTGTCATTAATCTCATGAAGGTACTTGAGGCATTTGACAGGCCAAAGGGCATGACAAGCCACTCATAAAGGCCATGCTTTGTTTTGAAGGCTGTCTTCCACTCATCTCCTTCCCTGATCCTCAATTGATGGTAACCTTGCCTCAAATCAATCTTAGAAAAGAACCTTGAGCCACTCAGCTCATCCAACATGTCCTCAAGCCTAGGTATAGGGAACCTATACTTGACTGTGATGTTGTTGATAGCCCTGCTATCTATGCACATCCTCCAAGTCCCATCCTTCTTAGGAACCAGTAATGCAGGCACAGCACATGGACTTAAGGATTCTCTTACAAAACCTTTGCTCATCAATTCTCCAACCTGTTTCTGCAGCTCTTGTGTGGCCTTAGGATCACACCTATATGCTGGTCTATTAGGTAGTACAGACCCTGGCACAAGGTCTATCTGATGCTCAATTCCTCTTAAAGGGGGTAAGCCATCAGGAAGTTCCTCTGGGAACACTTCCTTGAACTGATCAATGAGGGGCTTAACTTCTGCAGGGATTACCTTAGACTCCCCTTCCTGAACTTCCTTTGATAGCAGCATCAATATAGGTTGCTCTTCAATACATTCTTTGACTATTGCTGATTCAGATAAAAACAAGACTCCACTAAAGTCTTCAGCCATTCTTGGACTCCCATAGCTCTTCTGATGTGGTAGCAAGGGGGCTAGTGTCACCTTCCTGCTCCCATGCTTGAAGGAATAGGTGTTGCTTCTTCCCTGGTGTATGGAGCTTTTATCAAACTCCCATGGCCTTCCTAATAACAAGTGACATGCATCCATTGGAACCACATCACACAATACTTCATCTTTGTACACACTTCCAGTGGAGAATGGGACCATACATTGTTTATCCACCTTAACCTCTGCTCCCTTACTCAGCCATCTCAACTTATAGGGGTGAGGGTGATCTTGAGTGCTCAACTTCAGCTTATCAACCATAGTAACAGAGGCCACATTGGTACAACTACCTCCATCTATAATAAGGTTACAACCCCTCCCTTGTATGGTACATCTGCTCCTGAAAATGAGGGACCTTTGATCCTCCTCCAAAGGTATCTGTTGTGAATGCATTACTCTCCATAGGACTAAGCTGTGGCCTTTGTCAGGGAGTGCCACTATTGCCTCCTGACTAGACTCTTCTTCCTCACTCACCACTTCTTCAACCTCAGGCTCATCCCTCTCATACTCAACTAATCCTTCTTTCTCCCAAGTCTCAACCTCCATTATAGTTAAGGTTTTCTTAGAAGGACAATCCTTCCTGAAATGTCCATAACCCTGACATTGGAAACACCTAATTTTATTCTCTGTCATTGAGGTGCTTGGATTCTGACCCATGATGCCTTTTCCCTTGTCTAAGGTGGGTGGGGGTGCTGTCTTAGGGGTATCAATGGCTCTCATCCCACTGTAAGGCCTGGTTTGAAAAGTTCTAACAGGCTTTGGTGTGACAGATTTAGTCTTTCCTATCTTTTCAATTCTCAAAGATAAATTAACAACATCATCAAATGACCACAGGGGTTGCATCCTAACCTTGTTAGCAATGCTCTTATCTAGACCTTCTAAGTACCTAGCAATCCCTTGCTCAGGTTTCTCATTTATGTCACACTGCAATGTGAGTTGTTCAAACTCTCTCAAGTAGGATTCAACAGGTTTATCCCCTTGTTTCAACTTAGACAACTTAATAAACAGATCCTGGGTATAATCCTTAGCAACAAACTTGTCTATCAGTTTCTTTTTCAGTTTAGTCCAAGACTTGATGGGTTCTTTACCTTCCCTAGCCCTTAACCCTTTCATGGTTTCATACCAAAGGGAAGCATACCCTTTCAGTTTAAGGATGGCTACTTTAAAAGACTTAGAATCATTATATCCTTCGTACTCAAAGATCCTTTCTACTTCTCTTAACCATTCTAACAAATCATCAGGATTAAGACTACCAGAAAACTCAGGGATATCTACCTTAAGATGCTTGTCTATGTGCCTGTGAATGGAAGCCCTGCTCCTTGTTGAGTCATCTGAGTCTGGATACTCTTTATCATCAGGTGGCCTTCCTCTGCCTCCTCATTGGCCTCTTCCACTTCCTCTGCCTCTTCCTCCAACAAACAACTGGTTGCCTATTACCTGATCCAAGGCTCTGGTTAGGGTGGTTACAATCCCAGCCAGGTCCTCCATCTTTGCTTCTACTCCTGCCAGTCTCTCTTCACTCATTGGGCTATTTTTGTGTTTTTAAATGTAGTAAGGGAAAATGAACTCACTAAGACTCTCAACCAAACCTCTGATAACCAATTTGGAGGGTAAACTACTAAGGTTTACAAGTTTTGATGAATGCTTGACTAGGTTCACTTAAACTGAAAACAACTCAAGTAGAAATGAAGGCTGTTTTAGAGAGATTGGTTTATATTAACTATAGTTCAAGGGATATGACTTAGAGAAACTCCCCTACAGCAAAGCACAAGAGAAGGGACTCAAAGACTAGTTTTGAGACAGGTTTAAAGTGTTACAGCAAAGCACAAACACCCTAGACTAGACTCAAACAGCAAGCAAGTTAACCACAGCAAGGCACAGATATAACTTGACTCACAAAGCAAGACACTGATCAAACACCTTGAAGAAGTATCAGGCTTGGTTCAAACTACAGCTCTTAGCACAAGTTTGATAGATTTGAGGGATTTCTCAAAGTTAATTCATTCATAAAAGTCTAACTAAAACAACATACAAAGACCTCCTTATATAGGGAGGCTGATAACTTGTGAACCATTGGATGTACAGATCATCCAAGGGCCATCTTAGGTTTTAAACTACTACAACAGACACTAATTAAGAGCCTCACAACAGGACGAGCTTAACAACTATAAAGTACAGACACAAAAGCATAGAAAACAGACTAATGCAAAAAGTAATAAAGCAGCCTTTGGATCTTTCCAGAAATGGAATTCTGTTGTTCTTGTTGTCTTGCTACTTGCCCTGGATGTTTTGGTTGCTCCTTGGGACTCACTACTCTTATTATGAATTAGATAAAACCTGCCTTGGACGAGGACAAGTTGACTTAAACAAAAGGAAGTCACATCTGGACATGTACTCTTTCTGCTTTGATGTTCACTGACTCTAGCTTGGGGTGCTTGTTACTTGAATTTTTGCTAGACTTCAAAAGGGGTTATCCTGGACAAACTTGTAGCTTAGTGGGTTGGCTTGATGGTAGGCCATGGTGGGGGTGGTTGGGATGCCCTGGTGTATCTCCTAGGTGCAGGGTTTGCTGATTGGTCTGCCTGGTCCTGAATGGCTTTGTTTCTGTCTTGTGTGGGTAATGTGGGCTGTGTTGGGGCTTGGCATGGCTTGCTGAGCCCTGGACTGTCTTCCTCACTGGTGTGGCTTGGCCTGGCTTGATCTTGGCTAGTCATGGCTTGTTGTTTGGACCTTGTAACTCGAGCTTCCATCTGAGGGGATCTTGGGGTCAGGCTTGTCTTGTTTGTGGCTTGATCATCAAGGGCCCTTGGGTGAGATCCTGCTGCATCTATAATAATAATAATGGTACCATTATTCATAGGGACGGCATGAAATTCTGGTCTGAGGGACCGCTACAAGCTGAAGCTATTGGGATTAGGGATATCCTTTCATGGGCTCTAAAGGAGCGTCATTACCACTTACATGTCTTAACTGATTGCTTGCAGCTTCTCTATCAGTTTTGCAGATTAAAGGAAGACCATCACGAAGTGCATGGGATTCTTGAAGACATTAGGAATTTAAGCCTCTCATTTGACTGCTTAGATTTTAGTTTTATACCGAGAAGACTAAATAAAATAGCCCATGGATTAGCTAAATGGGTTATAAAGTAATAAATCCTCAATCTTTACTGTTGCCAAAAAAAAAAGTTCATTGAAATTTGAGGGGGTACATATCAAAATAAGAGATAGCATCTGTAAACAATGTAAAATTTTGAGTGACGTAATGTAACTCTTATTTGTCAAATACTCAATCTAATATTATTAACACCTCAAACTAAAAATTTAGTATTTATTTTGATGCTTAATTAATTTAAAACAAAAACATAATTTTATATTTGTTGTACATTAATTTGTATTTAATGCTTCAAGTTTCTACAATTTTTTTTTTCTTTTTTAAATAATTAATGATGATGACATGACTTGTTTAAATGTTATTAGAAAGGGAAATGGTGAAATATGGTGCTTAGTCTTGCCTTTTTATTATATATATAGATAGTTTACAATTGCTTTATAATACACAACATTTAAGGTAAATTTGAGGGGGGTACATATCAAAATAAGAGATAGCATCTGTAAACAATGTAAAATTTTGAGTGACGTAAT
>JAIUZE010005945.1:0-14786 GCA_022085475.1 Heliosperma pusillum
CCCCCTCCCTGCTGCCGCCACCCCCTCCCTGCCGCCGCCACCCCCCTCCCTGCCGCCGCCCCCACCCCACTGCCACCCTCCCTCCTTTGAATTGTTGTAATTATTAATATAGATAATTATTATTACTCCCTCCGTCCCGGTCATTTGTCGTGCTTTACTTTTGTTACAATTATTAAGGAAATGTTGTTCATATATGATAGACTTAGTACCCGTTGAAGAATTACGCATTAGGTGTAATTCTTGAATAGTCCCCGTTTTGGGACTGTCTTTGAATCTTTAATGCCATTTAGGTGGTAAATACTAATCATTTTTTTAATTGTTATTTGACGATTAAGTTTGGTTGACAATTCCTTTAATGTTCTCTGAATACATATGGAGAGTGACAAGTCATTCAACATTGTGTATTTGGAGAACTGTAGGGAATTGCTGCCGAATTTTCGTCTCATAACAATTAATTAAATGCTTAGTATTTACTAATGGTATGAAAGATTCAAAGATGGGTTTAGGTTGGAGAGATAAGGACCCCATGAACTCGAATATTATTTTTTTTTTGCAGGTGGAAGATGTTGTTGTTGTTGTTGTTGTTGTTGTTGTTGTTGTTGTTGTTGGAGGTTGGAGGTTGGAGGTTGGAGGTTGGAGGTTGTTTGTTGTTTGTTGTTTGTTGTTTGTTGTTTGTTGTTTGTTATTTGTTGTTTGTTTGTGTAATAGGAGTTATTGTTACTATTATTAGTAGTTATTGTTGTTATTGTTGCTATTAGTAAACTTTTAGTTCTTGTTGTTATTGTTTTGAATATTTATTTAAGTCGATAATAATAATTATAAACGTGTATGTAGATTGGAAATGAAAAGAGTACAACGGGCATGGATGTATGAAAGATTGGATTGTAATAAAAAATTAAGGCAGGAGTTTGTAAAGGGCGTTAATGAATTCATTAATTATGTTAAGAATCAAGAAGATTACGGTAGATGTAAGGAAATTAGGTGCCCATGTGTAACGTGTAGAAATCGCAAATTTTTAGTCGAACAAGAAGTACGAAAACACCTAGGGCTTTGGGGCTTTTGTGATGACTATTATGATTGGGTGTGCCATGGTGAAAATTTTCCCGTTGAGGAGAGGTATGACAATCCCTATAGGGATATGGTGGAGGATGCGTTGCGCGACAACATTAATGAAATTATAATGGAAAATGTTGACGCCGAAGTGGTTGATGAATCTCCAAATCCTAATGTCCTAGCCTTTTTCAAAATGTTGGAACATGCCAATAAACCGGTGTATGAGGGGAGTCGTATCTCTCTGTTGCAGTCAGCTTCCCGGTTGGTAACTTTGAAATGTGAATACAATTTACCCCACAAATGTGTAGATGGTATCGCGTCATGTATAGGGGACATTATTCCTGAAAATCATGTTATGACGCGTAACTTCTATGAAACCAAAAATATTCTTAAAGCTCTTCAACTGCCTTATGAAAAGATAGATGCTTGTGAAATAGGATGTATGTTGTTTTGGGATGATGATAGTCTTCTCGATAAGTGTAGAAAATGTGGTAGAGATCGATATAAAAAACAAAAGAATTCAAATGGCAAAAGGGTTGGGAAAAATATTTTAACTTATTTCCCAATAGGACCGCGTTTGCAACGACTTTATGCCACAAAACTAATTGCGGCAGAGATGCGGTGGCCTCATGAAAATCCACGTGTCAGCGGGATAATGTCTCATCCAAGTGACGGCGAGGCTTGGAAACATTTTGATCGCATTCATCCTTCTTTTGCAAGTGAGCCTCGAAATGTTCGACTTGGTCTTTGTACTGATGGTTTCGCACCTTTCGGTCAATACGGAAAGTCGTACTCCTGCTAGCCGGTAATGCTAACTCCATACAATTTACCACCCTGGCTATGTATGAAAAGACAGTTTATGTTTCTATCATTACTTATACCCGGTCCGAACAGTCCCAAAAAATTTCTTGACGTTTATTTACAACCGTTAATTCGCGAGTTGAAGCAGTTATGGGAGACAGGGTTGTACACATACGACGTCTCTAGAAAGCAGAACTTTGATCTTAGAGCCGTACTATTATGGACTATCAATGACTTTCCTGCTTACGGCATGTTATCGGGTTGGTCAACTGCTGGTGAACATGCGTGTCCATATTGTATGGAGAAGGAGACTAAGTCGTTTTGGCTTTACAAAAGTAAAAAATGGAGTTGGTTTGATTGTCATAGACAGTTTTTACAACCTGATCATGTTTTCCGCAAAGATAAAGTTAATTTTCGAAAAGGACGAGTTGAGAAAGATTTTGCTGCTACGAGATTAACGGGTGAAGAAGTGTGGGATTGTGTGAAGCATTTTCCCAAAGTTGTGGATGCAAGTAAAGCTGAATTGGACTCGTTAAAAGTTTCTCGAGTTGGGTGGTGGAAACAAAGCATTTTTTGGGAACTTCCTTATTGGAGAACACTATTAATTCGTCATAACCTTGATGTAATGCATATCGAAAAAAACGTTTTCGAGCAACTGATTCACACGGTGATGAATGTGAAAAACAAGACAAAGTTTACCCCACAAGCACAAGAGGACATGTTGACCGTTTGTTCTAAACAGCGAAAAATGGATTCATTCATTTTGAATAAAGAACAAAAGAAGGTGTTGTGTGATTGGATATCCCATTTGAGATTTCCGGACGGTTATGCTTCAGATCTGAGTAGATGTGTTGATAAACACGAGTTGAAACTACATGGATTGAAAAGTCATGATTGTCACGTGTTTATGGAGCGTTTACTTCCAGTGGCTTTAAGGCACCTTCTTCCGAAGAATGAGTGGAATGCTATAACTGAGCTTAGCCAATTTTTCAGAGATTTGTGTATTTCATCGATACAAGTTGAAAAAATAACTACTCTCGAGAACAACATTGCCGAAATCATTTGCAAGTTAGAGAAGATATTTCCACCATCTTTTTTTAACTCAATGGAGCATTTACCAATTCATTTGCCGTATGAACTGAAAATGGGTGGTCCAGTGCAATATAGGTGGATGTATCCGTTTGAGAGGTAATTAATTCCACAATTATCCAATTTTAACTTTAATTATTTCAGTCTATCTTATCCAAGTTTTTTATAGGTTCTTAAATCATTTGAAAAAAAAGATTGGGAATAAAGCGCGTGTTGAAGGTTCTATATGCAACGCGTATTTGCTTGAAGAAATTGCCAATTTCTGTTCCTTTTATTTTGAAGAGAACGTGGACACAAAAGCCAAGTAGCTCGACGTACGCTCGAAAGAGCCTACGTATTCTACTTTACCCGAGATTTTTCAAGATCACGGGGGAATTTGTTCTGGAAAGTGTCGTGAAAGATTTTTAGAAGACAACGAATATGAGCGTGCACACTTATATGTTTTATCTAACTGTGATTTAGAAGAATTGAAGCATAACGAAGTGTAAGTAAAAAAATCGTCCGTTGAAACTTTAATTATTAATAATTAATTATAACAACATGCATGTAAAAACTATTACTTAATTCGACATTTTTTATAATGAATATATAGGATGTTTGAAAATTATATCAAAACAGAATATCCCCAATTTCTCACAGCCGAGGATATTTGGAACAAATTTGACACAAGATTTCCCCAATGGTTTAGCGGACAAGTAAGTACATACTACATACTAACACCAGATTACTCTTTTTTTTCAATTTTTTTTTAATACCTGAAGGTATTATCATATGTTAATAATTTAACAATGATAGGTAAACAACTTAAAAGATCCAGTTCTCATAGCCTTAGCACAAGGTCCTTCGGAAAGGGTGCGAACATGGAAACGTTATTTCATTAACGGATACAAATTTCGCACTTTCAAAGATGGGTTAGATTTGGAAAAATCTACACTTAATAATGGAGTATGTGTAAGTTCGACTGAGGGAGCTGACTACTATGGAACACTCAACGAAGGTGTTGAATTGTCGTACACAGGCGAAAAAAGCACATATAATGTTATTTTATTCAAATGTGATTGGATAGATAATTCTGAAAAAGGAATGCAAATACATAAGGATTATAAACTTGTGGATGTTAATCGAAGCAGAAAATTTCCGAAATATGATCCATTTGTGTTGGCTTATCAAGTTGAACAAGTTTATTATACTTCATATCAAAATATCAAAAGAGATAAAGATAAGTGGTCAGCAGTATTCAAAACTAAAGCCAGATCGCATGTTGATGCACCTATTGTCGAATCTGCGTTTCAAGAAGATGTTATTAGTAGTGAGACACTACTATCAATAATTGAAGTGGCAGATGATAATGAAATTATAGAGGAGGAGGAAGAAGAAGCTCAAGTAGAGGACAATAATGAGGAGAAGGTAGAAGAGGAGGAGAAGGAGGATGAGCAGAAGCGGAAGGAAGACGGAGCAGAAGATAAAGAGGAAGATAAAGAGGAAGATAAAGAGGAAGATAAAGAGGAAGAAGAAGATTTTATAGACTCCCTTTTTAAATACAACATTTCCGAAAACCAATATTTAAGTAGTGATGATGAATAAGATTATTTCTAATTCTTATATTAGTTGAAACTACTTTTTCTATATGTGTTGTCGTTTGTAAAACAATTTATAGTTTTTATTATTTATTAATACCAATATATAGTTTCTTGTCATTTAATTGTACATACATGTTTGTTAATTCATTACAACTTTGAATAGTTTAGTTTTTCTCTATATGGCGGGAGGACGAAGAAGAGGTAGTACTAGTAATGTAGGAAACAGAGGGCAGGAGGATGAGAATGAACGAGTGAATGACAGGAACGTGCCACCGCCACACGTGGAGACTACTACTCGCAGAGTCCGCCTCGATCCGGATGAGGAAACAGGTGTATGGTAAGACTAGTTCACTTTTACTTTAATTGTTTAATCATAATTATGATTATTCAAAAATCATAATATTTATATATAATGTATGTATTTAACTATGATTATTAATTTCAGGTTCAGTGACGCAGATGTGGTTAAAGTGATCTCGGAGACCATAATCTGCGGGTACAAGGAGCATGCGCCATGTTGGAAAGAGGCGTCAAATAATTTGCGGTCGTCTTGGTGGAACTGGTTTGAGGTATAATTATTTAAAATATTATAATTATATCTATTTAAATTTGTTTTTCTCAATTTATCTTTGTTATTGAATTTTTATTTTTTTATTTATTCACTTAATATTTTCCTAACTTTATGTTTTTAATGATGCCAGCAAAAGGTTTCTTTCGATCCTCGCCATACAGATATGGTAAGGAAATCTTGGGAAGACGCCATGAAGACCCGTTTACGTCATATGATCTACCGAGCCTCGCAGAAAGACGAGGAGCACAGGCCGAGTTGGATTCCTTTGGACTTGTTTAGAAAGCTTAATAAGAAGAGGCATGTCGAAGATCCTGGTTTCGTTGTGAGATCTCAATCAGGCGCGGCTAATCGTAGATCGGGATGTGAAGAGAAGGGAAAGGCGTTGCCTACTCACATTATGGGTAGAAAAAACACCTTGAGAATCATGGACGAAATGGTAAATCTAAAACTTCTTTCATTTTTTATTTATTTAGCTAATTATAAATTAATACTTATATATATGTTATACTAACAAGTATTTAAATTGTAGGTCGATAAATCTTCAACTGGTATCCCAAATGCGGTGCAAGTCTTAGAGAAGACAAAGAAGCACCCGTTCCGTGGATGGTTATCAAAAAAACCAGCTTAACTCTATGTAAGTTATGCATTTTTTTGTTAAGTGATTTATGTTTAATTTGTCATTTATATATTTAATTACATTAACTACTTAATTTAAATGACAATTACTAATTCTGAACTTGTTTGTGATGCAGAATAAGATCATATCAAAGAAGTCTGAGCTTCAAACTCAAGGAGTCGAAAACATCGACGATAATGAGATCTCTTATGAGGAGACTGGATTTGACGAGAAAGGAAGATGCTACGGATTGGGACCAGCGGCGAAGCATTTGTTTGACCATCATAGGCACCCTGTTGCTACCTCAAACCCGACTCAGGGCACCCCAAGTTTCGCTACTAAGCTGTCAAAGGAGAATGCTGCACTTAGACAAGAGCGCGACGAGCAGGCTAAAAGGATTGCAGCTATAGAAGAGTACTTGAGTCAGGTTGCAAGAAATTCTATTCAAAACTGCAGAACTGGAGGTCCTAACCAGGGTCGAGACGACTTTGATGATGATAGGGGCGATAATGCTAGGTCCAACCCATTCACCCCTTTCCCTCCTTTCCCTCCAATCACTCCACTGACTTGAGTGATTAGTTAACTATTTGGTACTTTGAACCTTTTATTTGTAATACTTTAATTACTTTCATGATATAAAATCAAAACTTTGTTTGGTTTTGTGTTAAATTAGTAACTTTGTTGGACGCGTAACTGCTGGAAAACTTCTGTAATTTGCAGGGTTTTTGTCGTTTTAACGCGTATAAGGGGATGCAGGAAACAGGCGGATGCTGGAAAATACAGGCTTTATTGCGACGGAAATTCCGTCGCAAACATTGACTGACTTACAGCCAAGTCAAACACAAAGTCAATAATTGCGACGGAAAGTCAAACTGTTGCGACGGAAATTCCGTCGCAAACGTTGATTTTATGTTTGACTTGTCAAACGTTCAGTCAACTTTTGCGACGGAATGTTAACACTTTGCGACGGAAATTCCGTCGCAACAGTTGACTTTCTGTTTGACCCCAATTCAAGTCAGTCAACTTTTGCGACGGCGACTCCGTCGCAAAGGCTTGACTATCCGTCGCAAATCTCTGCGACGGAATAATCCGTCGCAATTACTACTGTTTGCGACGAAAATAAGCGACGGACACTATCCGTCGCAAATCCGTCGCAAATCAGTCTTTAGCGACGGAAATTCCCTATCTAGCGACGGAATAATCCGTCGCAACTCGAACTTTATTTTGTAGTGTTATGCCACTTTCTGAGGAATCACCTAAAGTTTTATTTTTTGTCAAAGACTACCAAAAGTTTAGATTTTCTTTGTTAAGCACTACCAAAGTCAATATTCAAGCATAAAAACTAGAAAATAAGCGATTTTAACTTGTCGATATAATAACTTTGAATTTATATTTGCTAAACTATACTAATGCATAAGCTACGTCAGTAAGTTTCATTATATTTTTCACGAAATTACTTTAATTATCATCGGCCTTCAGATTCTTCATTATATAGTTAATTTTCATCTTTTTATGCGTGAAAACTAATTTTGGTAGTGTTTGAAAAAAAAAACTATAATTTAGGTAGTGTTTTGCAAAAAATAAAACTTTAGGTAGTTCCTCGCAAAGTGGCCTTAATTATAGGTAGTGTTTGACACAATACTCTCACTACTACAATTCCCTTACTTTCCCTACGCTTTATGGTCGACGCTTATATAAGCGTGGACCATTTTTTCACTCCGTATCTATTTTAAATATATAACAATCAATTTTTTAATTAAAAATATTTGCTTCTTTCAATCCAACCGCTTATGCTCTAAAACTACGCTCTAAACTTTTCACTAATACGCGCTTTCCCCAAAAATATTGAACCTCCCACGTTATCTAATCCATCCTAGTTAACCCTAATTGCTTGATGATACAAAACACAATACAATTACTATTCAACAACCATTCATCTAATCCATCCTAGTTAACCCTAATTGCTCATCACATGTGAATCGTTCCTCTCGTTAATTATCACCGTCGTCAGCTAAATTAGGTATGTAATCAATCTCTCAGTTTCCGTTTAATTCTTCACTTCAATCGTTGTTGGATAATTGTTCATATGAGTAATATTTAGGGAACTGTATTTCATATTAATTTTCTTCTTTAGGTGTTTGACCACCCCAATCATTTTTCTACAGTTCTGTGGCCATCCCTTATTCCATTTTAGTGCTTCAACATCCTTCATTTATATGTAAGTGTTTAATTTAATTGGCCTCTTATCTTTGTTCTAATGGTGTCATGTCTGTACAATGGTTAGAGACTTATAAAAACGTTGATTTTGGTAGGAATGTTTTGGAGTATATAAATCAAGTTGAATTATGTTGTGGTTTGGAGTGATTACACATTTTTAGTAAATTAGGATCAAAGACAACACCAATTCTTGTTTCTTGTTTAAGACGGTCTTAAATTAAGACGGTTTTAATTTAAGACAACTCTTACCCAGCCCCGATATAATAGAGGTGAAATAAAAGGAGATTGTGAGAGATCATAACGTAAGACGGTTTTAAGCAGGACAAACGGAATAAAAAACTAGATGATCGATCTGCTCAATATAAGAAATGGAGCAACACCCACTGAAATTAACATCAAAATTGCACAACTCTCCAATTTGGCTATTAACTTGAACTTGTTGTGTCATACTATCTTCCGATGTTTTTGGCTGCCAAGTTACTCTTCTTGTTCCTTTTGATAATGTATAGCCATTTTATTGATTTTTAGTACTTTTATACTAGAAAAAATACAATTATATGTGGGTCAATCTAAAGACTAAGGGGGGTATATAGCAAAAATCAAGTAGAGGAAAAGAAGAACAGAGAGATTAAGTGATTATTATGGTACGGAGAAGGAGTTCTGATTATTAAGGGTATGGAGAAGGGGTTTTAAATGAGAGTTGCACATCAACATCCTCGTCATACTACTTACACAAATTCTCATTTAAGACAGGTCGACCCGTCTTAAGCTTAAGACGGGTCAAACCCCCCTCACAAAGGGCAAGTGGGGGTGCAAGTGGGAGGCAAATGAAACCCCCCACTTTTCCCCCCACTTGCTCTTTATGAGAGGGACCTGTCTTAAACGAGACTTTATGTACTACTTCATGAGCTAGCTCATCATTTAACACATGTAATTGACATCTTACGTAAATTGGTCACATTTGTAACTAAATAGTTTGATGTCTACTCTCCTTTGCGCTAGAAATGACGCTACTATAGTATGGGTCAAATATGTAAGTAAGTTGATGTAGGAGTGTCGTACTCCTAATCCTTATGTGTTTACCTCGTCATTTAATTCAAATAATGCGTGAGGAATGAGGATGTTTGTTTATATTTATAGGCATTTTGTCGTATGTCATGGGTTGGATCCACATGTTGGCATGGGTCTGCCTTGCTTTACAACTCCCAAAAGTACTTATTCTTAAAACATTGATTTTTGAGTTTGTGTTTAAGTAATGTAGTTTAAGCAGGTGGTAATGGTACGCTTTGAATTTTTGAACTTGCTTACTTCTCCTACTCCATTAATGGAGACTTGCGTTTTTTTGGGATCCATTGTTAGATACTCAACTATTGTGTGATGGTTTATTTGGTAAAGTTTACTACACTACTAGTTGTTTTTATATGAGTTATATTGTTATACTTTATCCTAAGTTTGATGAGAGTTTACTTATTCGTAGGGACATCTTCATCACAGATTGCCACATTTGGTCCTTATTTTGTTAGAACACTTTCATTGTTGACATAGTTGAACATTAGAATGAACTGACATAAACTGTATTGGCTCTATGATAATATCTGTTAATAAAGATTTATGTTGATTATATAAGGTAGAGCCGTAGATAGTGGAAAATCTGTTGATAAGACACATTCTCGTAGGTCTATTGCGTTTATATTCAGAAATGTGCTATATGAATACTTTTTATATACTTATGATTTTTCTGAAATGTGCTATATGATAATAATCCATACGCTTAGAAGACTTTCCCTTTTAGCAAGTGGTCCAAACAAAATACGTAAATGTGTTGTATTTGATTTGCAAACCAGAATAGTGTACATTTGCTGCTGTTGGTGCATTAAATCCCAACACTTGTGAACTACGAACATAATTTAACAATGTCGTTGTTACATACTGTACAAATTTTAGTGTTCTATATCTTGTGGTCTTTAAATGTTGAAGAATGATGATTCTGTTTGTTTGACGCCCCCAATACTTTGTCGGGGATTCTGTTCATCTCTCAGTTGCTCTCCTATTAAATAATTTATAATTGAAAGTTTAACCTGTTAATTATTATCACAGCCTTTTTTGTCATGAGTATAATTTTTTCTATAGTTTGGCGTCTGCTTGGCCAAAATATTTCACTTCAGCACGCACCATTTGAGATATCGTTTCTGTTTCAGCCAAAGTTTGGAAAGTGACACTACTTCGACACGATTTACATCGGGTATTACAAATTCCTATTTTAGTTTTTATTTATTATTAAAACATTGTCTTTATTATTTTAACTACAATAGCAAGCCGTGTTACTTCGACTTTACGTAATAATTTTATTCTCGTGTATGTGATTAATACTTACTCTACCATGTATGATTATATGATTTAATGTGCTGAGCTTTATGAGTATTCAATGTTTATGATGTGTAGTCATGGATACTAGCTGGATTACCTTGCCAAATGATCATTGCGATTACATAAATGGATGTATGAAGTTTATTGGGTTAGCTAAAGAAAATCTTATAGAAGGGAAAACCAATTGTCCATGTAAGAGTTGTAAGTTACGTTATTACTTGACACTAGGTGAAATAGAGGGACATATTTTATTCAAAGGATTTTACCAGAAGTATACGAATTGGTTTTGGCATGGTGAAAGGGACGTTCTTGATCATTGTCATGGAGAAAGTAGGGAAGAACCCTTAGTAGGTCGTGATGATATGAAAGGTTTACTTAATGCAGTTTATGAGGCTAACATTTCTATCCATTCTAAAGATCTTGATGATGATAACACTTTTGCTGGCTCTATAGAAATAGAAAAACAAGCGGACTTTGATGATGTGTCTATGGGATTTAGTTCTTCTGGTGAGTCCGATAATGAATTTGATCACGCACACGATGCTAGGGATAATGACTGTACTAATCACCCCCATAACCTCAACAATAAAGAAGACGCTAACTATAAGAGATTGTTCCCAGCTGCAAACGAGGAACTTTATGAAGGCTGTCAATCTTTCTCAAAGCTCTCATTCCTTTTACACTTACACCATATTAAATGTATGTTTCATTGGTCTAATGAGTCATTTAACAAGTTACTTGAACTTCTACTTCATGCATTTCCTCAAGTAAAAGACTTTCCATCAACCTTTTATGAGGGTAAAAAGATAATAAATGATTTAGGACTCGGATATGAAAAGATTCACGCTTGCCCACACAATTGCATGTTATTTTGGGGGGATAACAGTGACAAAGAGGAGTGTAATAATTGTCACACATCAAGATGGAAAAAAGTCCAACCGGGACAAGATAAAGATCTGGCTAAGAAAGGTGAAGCAGCCAAAGTTATGAGGTATTTTCCCCTCATTCCTAGATTAGAGAGGATCTACGCGTCATCTAAAACAGCAGAAGATATGATATGGCATCATAAAGATTGTGTAAAAGATGGAAAACTTAGACATCCAGCAGACGGGTTAGCGTGGGAACAATTTGATTCTCGTTATCCTCTATTTGCCTCTGATCCTCGAAGTGTTAGGTTAGCCTTAGCTAGTGACGGATTTAACCCATATCGCTTGATGAACACCACTTATAGCACATGGCCAATTATTTTGATTCCTTATAACTTGCCACCATGGTTGTGCATGAAACCGTCTTCATTTATTTTGTCTTGTATTATTCCTGGAAAATCCAGCCCAGGAATTGACTTTGATGTGTATCTGCAACCTTTAATTTCTGAGTTAAAGTTGTTATGGAGCGGTGTTGATGCATTTGACGCTTTTAAGGGTGAGACATTTAAACTCCGAGCAGCATTACATAGTACTATTAACGATTTTCCGGCATATGTTATATTATCTGGGTGGAGTACTTCTGGTTATGATGCTTGTCCAAGTTGTACCTATTCAACTAACTCCGGAAGATTTGGTGGTAAGATTTGCTATGTGGGGAATTATCTTACTTTTTTAAGTCTCTTTGTTCGCACACACTTGAACACGACGTGTTAAATGCCCTTCAGTCGAAAATTGTGCTAATACTATGTCGTATGGAAATGGAGTTCATGCCAACCTTTTTCACAATTATGGTTCACCTACTGATTCACTTAGTAGAGGAGGCAAAACTTGGTGGACCTGTCCAGTATAGATGGATGTTTTCTATTGAAAGGTAAATATCACAAACTATTTAAGTGGATGTTTTACGTGTTTTTCCTAAACTGATTTTATGAACATTCCAAAGGTATTTGGCTCACTTAAAATCATACGTAAGTAATAAAGCTCAACCCGAGGGGTCAATTGCTGAAGGGTTCGTGCTTGAGGAGACAATCACATTTTGTTCAAGGTATTTGGAAGGTATTGAGACTATATTTAACAGATCGAAAAGGAATGATGATGGTAGTCAAGACAAGAGTGATTATCTGTATCGCTCTGGTGGTCGAGTTATTGGTAAGATAGAAAAAGTACGCCTAGATGACAGAAGTTTAAGACAAGCTCATCGCTACATTTTGCTTCATTTCGATGAGATGAGAGAGGCTCTTGTGTAAGTATAAACTACTGACAAGTTTTTATAATTTGTTACCTATCATTGATATAATCAGGTAATGAATTTTTGTCCCATATTTTAAAGTGACTTTCTTAGTTACAAGCGGCGTGAGTTGGTCCATCAGAGTGGTAACCAAAATAATGAACACGAGTGGATTATCAAAGAATTTGACGAATGGTTGCA
Source organism: Heliosperma pusillum (assembly GCA_022085475.1). Classification (NCBI taxonomy): domain Eukaryota; kingdom Viridiplantae; phylum Streptophyta; class Magnoliopsida; order Caryophyllales; family Caryophyllaceae; genus Heliosperma; species Heliosperma pusillum. The sequence goes on from JAIUZE010005945.1 coordinate 12,650, forward strand.
AGCACAGGTCGATCACTTTTTTTAAAACTTCAAAATGTGGCTTGTCAGTATAATATGATGCATATAATGCATACTGATACACTTGTCTGCTGTCATAGGTGCAAAACCCAAAACTCCGGAGTCATGGTTGAAGCAGATGGTCAAACATATTATGGAAAATTAAAGAATATTTATGAGTTAAATTATTTTGGCCAATGCAAAGTTGTAATGTTCAATTGTGCTTGGGTTGACATAAATAGAGGTGTTAAGAAGTTTGAAGACGGGAGTGTGTGTGTCAACTTTTCTAAGTTGATGCACACAGGTCAAAATTTGGCCGATGATCCTTTTGTTTTCTCATGTCAAGCAAAACAAGTTCTTTATGTTGAAGATGAGATGCAAAAAGGATGGGTTTGGTGTGAAAGGAACTGATGTATTTGGGGTGCACGGTATCTTAAGAAAAGAGGCTTTTAAATCGGGAGATAGTAGTTCTTTAGCTTTACAAAATATGGAAAAGATGCAAAATATGGAGAAGACTGTTGTAAGTTTGAACAAGGACAACAAAGAGCTACAAACCAAGTTAAATAAGACCAATTTCATTTTGTCCAAAATCTTAGAAGGTATGAGCTTGCAAAATCCACCTTGAATTCACAGGTATTTTTGGGTCTTTTTAATTTTAATACATTTACATGGCATGAGATCAACTTTACCCATGTGTGTAGCAACTGTTTTCCGCTTTAGGTTTTGCATTAAAATATCATTGCAATGATTTTTTATGATTGTTACTGTTAGTGCTTGACATTTAAGAAATTCAAGAAGACCAATAAAGACCTTTGATGTTCTTCTTAGATCAGTTATATACCCCAACAAAGTCATTGTTCAACTTATACGAACAAGTTCCTTTTATTTAATTTGTTTTCTTCCCATTTATCCCTCATTTTATTGTAAACTATGCATTGAATATTGATGCTTACATCTTGATGCATTTATTGGCACTCCTTTAAGTAACTTGAGCCACATTTTGATTATGGATAAGTTAGTGTAGTTTCGAAATCAAGATTGAAATTTGCGTTTTACGTTGGGTGACGTGGCAGAATGGTTTCATCTAAGTGTATGGTAGAAATTAATGTGTACACGAGACTTTGAGAGTTTATTTCATTCAAGAATATTGTCTGCTTCTTGGTTTTGTTGATCGTCTTTTGTTATATTTTGAAATGAGTATCTGTGATAGTGTGATTTCATAATTTTCTGGGGTATATCCTGGTACTAGAATGATTAATTGTGACACCCTCAAATTTGCGGAAAGAAAAAAAATTAATTTAAATACATAAAAAATAATAAAACATAACGAAGGTGTCATAAAATAAAAAGGGTCATTACAAAACGGAAATAATATTCTACAAAAGAAATATACAAGACGGGAGACATATCTCCCGTATAAATACGAAAATAAAAAGAGTGTATAATAATATACAATCTAAGAACCGACTATAGGTCCAAGGTAAATACTTCGCTCGCTAGCTCGTCAATGTACCCCAAATATGCATCACCACCTGTTCGACCGCATTAAATATAAACACGGAAGCCACAGTCAGTGGGGATTAACTCCGAGTTCTCCCAGCCACGAAATGTCGAGTTTAATAAAACATGAATAACATAAAAGAAATGTATATGGCAAATACAAAACCTTAACATATACGATATGCTTTTCATGTTATGAAACAATTAACTAACATATAACCTAGCATATGAAAGCTATCATGTGAATCCGGTAATAAAGTATAACACAAGGTAGGGAAGCTGGTATGCTGGCTCAGCGGTTACCATGTAACATGGCCCTGATACACCCAAACCCTAATCAACACGTAATCATGTGAATCACTTAACAATCGGGAATCCAAACTCTATCAATCTTAGCCGGCTTGCATCTCACCTTCTAAAACTCATAGAATCATACAAACATGAAAGACAAATACTTCTACAAACAGGCATAAGTTCTTAGTCCAGTCAATAGTCGACTTCTGTAACTCGAGGCTATAACACAAGGTAGGAAAACATCCTAGTCCTAGACTGATCAGACCTAGCGACAACAGCTATTCCATTCCCCGTCTCATGACAAAACAGTACACAAGAATCTTTACTAGGCGACCCCCTAGACCGA
>JAIUZE010005946.1:0-34363 GCA_022085475.1 Heliosperma pusillum
ATTTGATCTTAAGTTGATTTGTTGTAAAATGAAAAGTTGTTAGTGAGTAATGGAGGGTGAGGGAGCCGTGTAAATATAGAGGGAGTATGGAGTCGGGTTTTGAAATTGTTGTTACGGAATTGACTCGGGTTTACTAATTATATTACGGTAATTGATTAGATATAATTATATATTAAGTTAATTAAATTAAATATCAAGATATTATGTTATTGTAATCAAAAGAAAGACAAATATCTAGCTCTAAGAGAGGAAGGAGAGCCGTGTGGAGTATGGTGATATCGGGTCTGTGTTGTAAACGGTTTGCGTAATTTTCGTTGACGGATCGATAAAGTAATAAATATCTAAGATATTATTATTAGATTAATCAAAATAATGAAAATATCCTAAAGTGAGTGGAAAAGGATGACATGTGCGTGTGACTCATGCCAAAGTCGGGTTTCGGGTTTGTTTCGGGATTTTAGATGACTCGGGAATAGTTAAATGATGCTCGGGTTTAAACCGTAAAACCTTATTATAAATTCCGAGAATAAATTCAAAATAATTTTATTAAATTATGATAAATCTAAATAAATCTTAATAAAAATAAATTAAAAATATTATTTTTTTAAATAAAATTTCGGTCTTCAAACTTACAAGGCGAGTCGGGAAAAAGTCAACGAAAGTCAAAGTTGACTGAAAAACGGGATTCTCATGGAATCTCTCAAAAATTCCAAATACGAACTCGGAATTTCAAAATTCAACTGGAAACAATAAATTCCACTTTAAAACTTAAACAGGCTCAAAAGTATTCGTAAAATATTTTCACTAGAAAAATAGGGTACTTTTCGGGTTGTTACAGTCGAGGTGGAATAAGCGCAAACTCTTGACTCGGCTTTAGTGGACGGGTCAAAACTCATTAGAAATGCACAACCTTGGGTGTCTAAAATTCCACGATTAAGATGAACACTTTAGAAGGGATTATGCACATTCATTAAGTTTCCCAAATAGACAATTTTCAAAAGCATTTTTTCTAAATGCAACTATATGCCATGATACAATCTAGAATACATACAACCTAAATGCACATGCTCTAAACGACTATATGACACAAAAACTAATGTTATCTCCTAACAACACACAAGTGGCACACATGCCAATCAACAAAATCTACCACATCGTCATCAACACATCCCGTCCTCTTCAAACAACAAGTAAGAAGAAAAAGAGATAAGGGAGAAGAGAATAAGAAAGATCTCACCATAGCGTCTTCATTTTCCCTATTTTGTGCTTCTTATGATGTGGGGCGCACCTATGGATGTAGAAAAGAGGAAACACACAACAATATATACAAAACAAACTATCTACAAACTAATTTTTAGGATTTTTTCAATTTTTTTTTTAAAAAAATTTCAAAATTATTCTATACACTAATCTCCTTCCCACACTTAAACCGGACATTGTCCTCAATGGTCCAAAAGCTAGGAGGGGAAGAGCAAAATAAAAGAACGCAAACTAAATGCAATAACATGTTTTTAAGTTTTTCAATAGCAAGAATATGTAAATGACAATGCAAAAAGTGAAATTATTCTAAACTAAATGCAAACTAACTACATGGATGCAAGTTTGCTCATTGATATGAAAAGAGAGCTAATTTGAATTAACTCGCATTTGGATACTTAGGGGAAAACTTTGGATTCAAGGAAATTTTATTTGGATTTTCAAAGTGGGGCAAGGGACATTATTCAACTCATGAATGCCTAATAATGAATAAAATTCATCAAAATGCATATGCTCAAGGGAGTGAAGTGGTCCACTTACTTGTACCCACAAGGGAAGCTTTTCAATTTTTCCTCCGTTTTGCATCATCGTTGCTCAAATCCCGGAGCAACTTATCAAATTCTTGAGCAAACCCCATAAACAAGCACAAGTAAATAGCAATGGGACTCAAAGAATGATACACCGACAAACTCAACCCAAGCTCGATCGACTCTTCACCGTCTTCATCGTGGTATAAGGTAGGAGATGTTGGCAAGATATAGCTAGAGTCACATGGCAACTCTCCACACCCCTTGGTAATTTTGGGTGGCTTATCATGGTAGACGGGAGGGGTGAAGAGTGTGAAAACACTCACCCTCTCAAGATGATCAAGAGGCAAGGGCATAAGAGGCTCCAAGGTGGTGGGTGAAAGAGGAAGCAAGACCTCAACTTCACCGTTTTCTTCATCAAGAAGAGATTTTCCCAAGCAATTTTCTCTCATGGCCTCTTCAATCTCATAAACTTGGCTCTCCCAACTAGAAGAGGAGTCAAGGAGCCGAGGATCACCTTCAAAAGAGCTTAGATCAAACGGAATTAGGGAGTGCAAATATGCTTCAATTTCATCATCAATAAGACAATCTATTTCATTCTCCCTAACACTCTCCAAAACCACAACATCCATCGAATCATCATTTCCATCACTCTTCTCTTTTCTCAAATCACAAAAAATGCCTTCAATGACATCCACCGAATAGACACTTTCCACCATTGGCTTGGACAAAGCCTTCATCAAAGAAAAATCAATTTTGCTTTCACCAACATTAAAGGAGAGGTGCCCTTTCTTGACATCAATGATGACACCTCCGGTTGCCATGAATGGTCTCCCAAGGATAATTGGGGTGTGTTGGTTTTCGAGGATGTGCAAGACCACAAAGTCGACGGGGATGTAGATATTACCCACTTTGACCGGGATATCTTCAAGAATTCCCTTAGGATATTTGACCGAGCGATCGGCAAGTTGTATTGTCATGGAAGTGGGTCTCAAATCTCCTAAGCCTTTTTGCAAGGGGAAGAGGAAGGATGCTAACACTAGCTCCTAGATCACAAAGAGCTCTTGAAATTGGAATGTTTCCCACCACACAAGGTATAGAAAAGCTCCCCGGATCTTGAAGTTTCTTAGGCATGTTGTTCAAAAGCACCACACAACACTCTCCCGTAAAGACTACAAGCCCATCATTGGTTATGCTCCTCTTCTTGGTCAACACCTCTTTAACAAATTTGGTGTAAAGTGGCATTTGGCTCGCTACCTCGGTGAAAGGTGATGAGACTTCGATCTTTTTTAGCATTCCCACAAATTTTACAAATTTCTTCTCTTTACTCATGGCCTTGGGCCAGTTGGGAAAAGGTATAGGAGGTGTCTAATCTTGGGTCGCGTTTGGAGGAGCTTGGGTGATTTCATTTTCCCTCGCCGTTTCATCTTCACTAGGGTAATGGTCTTCCACCATCTTACCCTTCAACTTTCTCTTTTCATTGGAACTCATTGGATTTTGAGGATTTTTCAACTTGTTCTCACCCACCAAAGTGATAGCATGCAATTGTTGTTGATGTGGTGGGTCATCCTTAGGGTGGGAGCCTTGGATCGGTAGAACATGTTTCCCTTTTTTAACATTGATGGGTTCTTTGTTGGCTAAGTAAGAATCAAAATTTCTTTGTTGAGCTTGGACATTAGAAATGTCGGATCTCAAGAGTTTGATCATTTGTTCCGTATTTGCCTCACGTTGCATAGCCCTATTCTCCATACCTTTCAAAATTTGTTCAATTGAAGAGTTGGATTGTTCAATCAAGGGGGGTAGTTGTTGGAAATTTTGTTGGTTTTGAGGATTGTGATTGTTGTGTTGGTTTCGGTTGTTGTTGTTTCTTTGATCTCTAAATGGAGGAGGGACATAGGATTGGTTGCTTTGATGTGAAAATCTCTTAGAGTCGGAATTTTGGCCTTGATTGTTGTTGTAAGACCTTGAATGGTCGGGTTTAGGAGGTGGTTGATATTGTGGGGCTTTATACTTGGGATCCAAGGGTTGACCCTCATAAGAAATCCTCGGGTCTTTATTGGGAAAAGCCCGGTAGAATGTTTCATGGCGTTGATAGGAGTGCCTTGGTTGATCTTGTAAAGAATAACAATCTTGTTGAAGATGGTCATCTCTTGGAAAGGAAGGGCACAAGTCATATGTGTGGCCGACACCACCACATGTATCACAAATAGGTTGTTGAGAGTAGGTTCTTGGAGGAGACCTTGGTTGCTCAAGATAGTAGACTCTAGCATGACTAGGTCTCTCCCCTTGGATATGGTGAATTTGTCCCTTGCCTCTTTCCAACCCCAAATTATCAAACTTCTTGGATAGCTCATCCAACTTAAGTTTTGTCTCCAATTCAAGCCTACTAGGCCCTTCACTCTTACCCTCGCTCTCTCTTGATCTATAGCTATTCTCCATCTCGGAGATGTTTTGAATCATCTCCGTGATTTCGGCGTTGTTCATCTTATCAAAATTTCCCCCGGAGGCCGCCACTATCATGTCTCGAAATCTTTGCTCTAGAGCTTGAAAGAATATTTGAGTAGTCAACCATTTCGGGATACCATGGTGAGGGCAAGAGGTTAGAAGATCGCGAAACCTCTCCCAAGCTTCACTTAATGTCTCATAGTATTTTTGCTTGAAAGTTTGGATTTCATGTCTTATCCTTGTGGTTTTTGAGAGGGGGGGGGGGGTAGAACTTGGTGATGAAGGCTTTTGAGAGACTAGCCCAAGTGGTGAAAGTTCCCGGTTCATGGGAATTCAATCATTTTCTTGCATTGTCCTTCAAGGAGAAGGGAAATAGCATGAGTAAGATTTGGTCTTCGGTGATCTCATTCCTCTTGATTGTTCCCACCTTCTCCTTAAAACCTACCAAGTGCTCATGAGCATCTTCATTCTTCAACCCATGAAAGATGTCTTGTTGAATGAATGAGATGACATGATGACAGAGTTCAAGTGTTGGGAGCAATAGCTCCGTAGTTAATGGTCGAGCAAGACCGGTTGGGGTCTGGCCTATTGTAGTAGCACATAGGTTGGTCCGCCATCCTTGGGGTGAAAGGGTTGTTTGTTGGTGAAATGGGTGAAATTGGGGAATTTGGTGAGTGGGTGTTGTTTGAATCTTGGGGAAAAGTGGGTGAATTTATGGGTGGTGTGGTTATGGGAATGTTTGTAGGTATGATGAGGGGTGATAAAGTGGGAGGTGGTATTTGTGAAGTTGAAGGGTGGTGGAGTATTTATGGAGGTAAGAATACGTGGGGATCCTCTTAAGGAAGTAAGAGCTTTTCTTCTTCTAGCCCGAAAGGTTTTCTCTATCTCTCGGTCGAGAGGAAAAAGTGGACCGATGTAACACATGCTCATACACTCAAAAGAGAATCAAATGGCCCTAATGCACCTTGATGCACTAGGACAAAAGGAGAAAACAAGTAAAAGTGAACTAAGCCTAAAATTGATTAAACTATCTTATCCAATATTGCCGTTCCCGGCAACGTAGCCAAAAACTTGATGTGAGTTTTACTTAACCTCGCAAGCGGACGAGTTGTCGTCGGGTATTGCAAGGGTCGTATCCCAAGGGACGGTGATTATGGTTCTGAGACGGTTTAATCGAATTCTAGTTTAGTTCTAGCTAAAAGAAAGTTGAAGAAGATTAATGCTAAACAAGACTAACAAGAAGGTAAAGATGCGATATAAAACAAGAATTAAAAGAAACTAGGGTGGATGGGTTCATTAATGTAAGTATAGGTCAATTATGGCGGGGGTTAGGACTAGTCTAAAGATGAGTCTAAACATGTTTCCACCTCTCAGTGTAAGACGGATTAAAAGGCAAGCCTCCACCTCTCGATGCGAGACGAGCCCTAGTCTAAGGTTCGATTGGGTTCTCGCCCTAACCTCCCCCTAAACATCCAACGCACACACAAAACAATACAAGTCTAAGCTCTCACTCAAACTAGTAATTAAGCATGGAAAAGACTCAAATTACTCGTTCAAGCATTCCAACAAACACCTTGTGTGCACAAAACAAGTAGAGTACCAAAAGACTTAATCTTTATACCCAAATAATATAATCGACCCATAAACCTATATTAAATCTCCAATCTTACCCTAGCAATACACTACTCACTCATATTAATAAAGGAAGACATTAAATATAAAGACTTTGATATGAAATAAACAAGAGAAGACATATTCAACATGAAAACTAGGTAAATAAACAAGAACAAGTAATTAAAAGACAAGTAATGAAATAGAGATGAGAAATTATACCAAACTTGTAAGAAAGATTGAAACTTGAATAAATAATGAAAGAAAGAGTCTCCTCTTGTCTTCAAATTACAACTCAAATCTTCACTAATAACTAAGAGAAAGACTAGATCTAACAATAACTAACTAGGAAATTGAGTAATTATCATTAATTAAGATAGATTAAAGTACTAATTAGGGAAATATTTCTTACTAATTACTAGGGTTCTTGTCTAGGGTTGTGTGTCCAATTGAATTAGGAGAAGGGGTATATATAGGTTGGTAGGATTAAGGGGTCAAAAGAAGAAGGAAAAACAAATTGCGGACTGGGGGTCCCAGCCGGCCGGTCGGCCGACGGTGGCCTGGACCGGCTGGCGCCCCCAGATCTTTCTTCCTCTTCCTTTCGATGGCTACTTCCCCAGCCGGTCCGGCCGGCTGCCGGTGGGCTAGGCCGGCAGGGGCTCCCTGATATTTCTTCTCTTTTTCGCTCGTTCTTGGGGGTAGGTGGCCACAGCCGGTGGCACCACCGGCTGGCGGCCCCCCTTCTTCCTTCCTCTTTCCTCTTTTCTTCTTGTGTGTTTGTTTTGTGATGGTTTCTCGGTTCTCACCCCCGTCTCGTCCTTGTCTTGTCATATTTCCTATAAATTGAGACGGAATTAAATAATATAAGAGTGCACGGGATGAGGGCCAAAATACGATAAAACCGACGCTAAACTAGACTAAATACGCCGAAACATAAGAGAATAAGGAGGGGAAACGGTCTAAATTAATCGTATATCATTGATTTTCGCAGTACACATATTACTCATTTCAGTACGCTTTTCCAAAATTGCCCTTCTCATTTTCCCATCATTTTTGTACTGAATGAGAGAGAAAATAAAAAAATGAATGTACTACATAACAAAAGAAAAAAAAGATATCTGATCTCCACCACCAACCCCCTACTTCCGCCTATCACAACCACCACCCTTCCTCTGGCCACCTAACTGTCGTCCGGCGACAGATGCCGGACAGAGGAGCACTGGTCCAGGACGGTCGGCCACGGCCAACGCAGACACATCGATCTCTAAACCTTCTCATCAATGTCCTTGCCCCGACCTCCAATGACCCTAAGACCAGCCGCCCCACCCCTATCAACGCGCACCACCACGTCGCCCACCATGAACGCTCTCCACCCATATTGTCACCTGACAACCACTCCCTTATCTTCCTAAAAATCTCAAACCCTAAATAAACATTCAAAGTTCTTATTAAACATTAATTTCATCCCCAAATGATAACTAAATAATAAAAATCATGCTTTTAAATTAAATTAAGATCCTTAATTAAAGAATTTCGATAGATTAGAGTGATTTAGTATTCGAATTTAGGAGAATTAGGTTTATGTGTTGTTTTACTTGAAGGGTATACAAATGGAAAGAAATACATAAAAAGTACTATAATGAGTAAAAAATGTACTGTTAAAATAAACTCCGTTTAATAAATACTTTCAAAATCAACCCAATACGATAAAGTAATTTATTTCTGATTTTTTTTAAAAAAAAAAGTCGTTTAAAAATGGGGAGACATGACAAAAATGATGAATTTGATGGTACATTCGTACACATCACACACGTAAAGTACTCCGTATACAACAACGATCTTGGTCTATCAGTATCTCGTCTGTGCTCTCCCCTTAGCTCCTAAGCAATATTAAATCCGACCTTCAATTATTACGCGGCTTTCTCTTTTACATTACTTCATATCAAACAACACCACTTATTACCAGGTGATTCACTTTTTAAATTTATTTATTAATTTAATTCCTCATAATTTGGTTTTCTGATGAATAAATTATAACTGTAGGTGCGATTGTTTAATTTTGGCTGATCATGTCGATGCTTGATGCTTTCCTTAACAAAGGATTTAAGGGTTCTAAATGGTACTCATTTCTCATACCTAATTTTTATTTGATTATTTCTATTCTTTTTTGTTTTGGATGTTTATTTAAGATTAAGTTGATGAATAGAGAAATAGGGTTATATTTGAGGTTTAGTTGCCCAAAATCCGAGAAATGTAATTTGGAGGAATCAATTATCGACTTTCCAATCATACGAATTCTTGCCCAAACCAACCAATCTTGCATAATTTGGAGTAACAGTAAGTCTTGCTTAAGACGGACGGCCATTGTCCGTTTTAAACTTAAGACGAGTCAAATACTATACATAGTGGTAATAAAGACAATATTTTTGGTATCTTCTAGGCAACAAGTGAGATGATTTGGTATGTATTTGACCCGTCTTAAGTCTTTCGGATTAAGATGATTTCAATTGGTGTCTTTCGGTTCTAGAAAGATTATTCGAATTAATAGTGTATTGAAATTGAGATTAGTTAAGGCGCATAGTTGCATACAATGGTTTATGCTTTAGTTAACCTCTTGGTTGGGTGTGATTTTTGCCAGTAAAACATTATTGAAGCTTACAATTCCGAGAATTAAGTTGTTGAGGAACCGGAGAGAGCATCAGCTTAAGCAAATGCGCAGGGATATTGCTAAGCTTCTTGAGGCTGGTCAAGAAGCCACTGCTCGCATTCGGGTCAGACTCATAGGATACTTTTTTCTTTGCCTACTTCAAATAGGGTGTCCGTGTTAAGACTTGACCATGTTTTTCTGTGTTTGTGATTTATTTTGTAATTCAGGTTGAGCATATAATTAGAGAGGAGAATATGATGGCGGCACAAGAGATCATTGAACTCTTCTGTGAGCTTATATCTGTCCGTCTTCCCATTATTGAGTCCCAAAGGTTTGCTTTTGTTCTCTGCTGACTTGGCGTGAATAGTTGAATGTGGGAGTGTAATGTTGAGTTATGTGTTTTGTTTTGTCTCTATTCAAGAGGATAACCGTCCTTATGAACTGATGGGTAAAGGGTAGATCATAGTGTGCAAAATCAATTTATTGACAAGAAAGGACGGGCCTTTTATATGCTCTTGATAGTCCTGGGTTGGTCATCGTACTCAGGGTGGTCACCAACTTACAGATGGCCGAATCAATCACTTGCTGTCCCCAAGCTTTGCACTTTTGGGGCTTCTTTGGATACCAAAACAGGAGGGAAAGGGAGGGGAGGGTGAAGGAGGGAAAGGGAAAGGGAGGGAAGAGAAGGGGAGGGGGAATGGGGAGTGGATGTTTGGATACAGTTTCCCTCCAAATCTTTCCTATACGAAAGATTTTGATTTGCCTTTAAGGACGGAAAATGGATCCGTCCAAATCCCTCCCCCTCCATTTCCCACCACCCTTATTTGCTATCAAAACACGGGGTTTTAAATCCCCTACTCTCCCTCCCTTTCCTTTCCCTCCAAATCCCTCCATCTAAACACTAAGTGCAACGCATCATTTAAAGATTAGTACGGAGTACATGGGAGCTCTTCAGCCTTAACCTCAAACATGTAGGCACCATGCTTTGACATACAACATGGTAAAATTATGAAATGCTATAATATCAATTTAGAATAGTTACTGTTCAGCGTCTTCTTCTTTGGGCTTGAACAGATGGTAGGTTACAAATGCATCAGTTTGATGAGGCAATGCAGGTAGGAACTGTACCATCATTGGAGGCATGTCATCTTTTTTAATGGAATGAGCCCTTACCTAGGCTTCTGAGCTTTAGTTATATTTCTGGAGATTTAGTTTTTGTTGTGGCACAATTTGGAATGTTTATGCTGCTGAAGTGCTTTCATACGAAACCTGTATGGGGGCGTTCATTCTGAAATAAATATTATGACAAAGTTGTATGGTGCTTTTAGGGGCTAGGTTTGCGGTCCTTGCTGAATGGGATCATGCTCTTAACCTTTCTTGATCTACTCCTTTGCTAAGGCACTGTGGTAACATTTGAGGAGGGAAGAGGAGGGGAAAGGGAGGAGAGGGGAAATCGGATAAGAAAGTTTCCCTCCAAATATTTGTTAAGCTTTGAGGGATTTTGGTTAGGCTTGGGGTGGGAAAATGGATCACTCCATATCTTTCAAATCTTATTTTGTTAGCCAAACAAGAGAATTTGCATTCCTTCCTCTCCTCTCTTCCCTCCAATTACCTCCATCTAAACGAGCCCTTAATCATTATGAGTTATATTTTATAGTGTACATTCATTTTTTCCTCAACAGAGTTTGGGAAGACAGGCTTACGTTCCGCCTATTGTGAGATTTGTTCGTTTAAATGTCAATATCAGTTAAAGGACACCATGGCTGAGGTGAGGTGGGTGGGGTAACACACCAATTTGCCAATGCGAGTTTCTAAAGGTATTAAGGTTTAGGGTGGTAGCTGTTACAAATTTACCGTTTAATCTTAAGGACCTGCACATTCCCATCGAGGCTGTATAATCCTAGGCTTTCTCTCATCCAGATTATCAGTACATTGTAGTATCACCCATTGTATTAATTTTTGGCCTCTGACTGGGATCTGAGTGTTAGTCGTATTGCCATTGCCCTTGCAATAACTATGGCTCTACCTCATATAATACCCTTCGTGTTAACCTTTAAACCCTTCGTGCTGACCAAGTTTATTGCACCAAATTTTTTATTGTGGTATCACCTCCAAGGTTGGAGAGCACCACAAACCAACAACCCTTCTGCTCCAATTTTTATGTTCTTATGTTTGTTAATCAATAGAGGGTGCAACAGCTGACAACTTACTGACCTACTAAGATCATAATATGTACTCATTACCACAGTTTGTGAATGTTTCTAATGAACTTTTCCTGGGGTATCTCAAATCTTCGTCAGCCTTGAATATAAGAGGCTGGTCACCTAGTTAAGCAAGCTTTCTATGATCCTACTGTTGTATAATGCAGTGATCCAAATGTGCCACTTTATTTTAGCCGTGTAAAACATGTAAAGTGAAAGGGTGCAGGGCTTGGGCCAAAATTTTCCTTTGGTAAGGATGAATTATTTACAAAAATAGTATGTCCTCTCAGTTGTGAATTACAAGTGAAACAGAGCAAGATGATATAAAGGCAGAAACATTGAACTTCTTAATTTGCCCCTAATATATTATTGGAAAATTAATATGTACCAATTGCTACCTAATACTCCACATAAGATCATCATTATTTAAGCGGTATTCCGCATCTTGATTGATACTTTCTTTTAGACAACATCCCATAGAAAAGCACCGATATTTTAGCCATGTTAATCAACATTGCAAGATTTGGCCATTATTTAAGCGGTTTTCTGCATCTTGATTGATACTTTCTTTTATAGATCATCATTTGACAATTTCACATAGTTATTTTTGCCAAGTAACAACGTTTTTTCTGTTCATGATAGGCCTTTCTATATTAGATTGGTTTTCTTCGTTTAAAGTGTACGATTTTAAGTGTAGCCAAAGATTAAATATTCTTAGGTATAATGGAATCAAGCAAAATGGCTCACTAATGGTTTGCACTTCGTATGTGGTGAAGTAGAAATCCGGTTGATCTAATTCTGGACCCAATTCTCATTACGGGACACTCCGTATCAATATGTTTGTCTAAGACTGCCTACATCCGATTCCCTTTACCTCGCCATCTGTGGTAACGTTTGAGGTACTAGGGTAATTTAGTTTTTGTATTCCTTGTTTTGTGTTTTAATTATTGAACTATTTTTAACTTCTCTGAACTAATAGACATTAATTTTCAAATCCTGAACTTTTTTGAGGTCGTTGACATGTATGAAATCTAATTCAACATGTATGAAATCTAATTCCATAATTCCTTTTATACTCTCGGATTCTTTATTTCCTTACTTGATGTTAAAATTTGTCAGGGAATGTCCACTGGACTTGAAAGAAGCAATATCTAGCATCTGTTTTGCAGCACCAAGATGTGCAGACCTGCCTGAGTTACTTCAAGTACAGTTGGCATTTGCTTCCAAATATGGGAAAGAATTTGTAGGTGCTGCGTCAGAGCTTTTGCCAGATTGTGGTGTTAATCGGCAGGTATGCTTATTCCTTCCATTGAATTTTATCAATTGTCCTTTTATAATAGATGTATTTTAATTTGTCGCTTATGCAGCTAGTAGAGTTGCTATCCGTTCGTGCCCCTTCTCCTGAAAAGAAATTGAAGTTGTTAAAAGATATAGCCGAGGAGCATGAAATAGATTGGGATCCAGCTCCTTCTGAAACTGAACTTTTCAAGTCCCCTGAGGATTTGCTGGTGGGTATTAACTTCGTTGCTGTCTATGTCATAAAACTTATCAATTTGGTCTGTTGGAGATTGAGTATATGCCTCTTTTCTTTTGTTTGGTGTTGATTCCACATTGGTGCCCTAAGTTTCACTAGTTCATTTAGGTGACAGGAGGCCTAAATATCAACCAAATTTCTTTCAAGTAACAAATATTTGGAAAGAATTTATTTGCAAAATCATGTTAAGATCACCTTAATATTTACTTTAGTGCTGATTTTTGCGCTTCAGTATATGGAGATCATTGTAATTTGAGATGAACTTTTCCATGTTACACCTTATGCCACAGACGTGAGACTGTTCAAATCTCTGGTTATCTTAGAGAGAAAGTGTTCAAATTTTGTTTCTCAAGTCATCAACGTGACAAATTGTTCAATCTTCGACTCTTAGGTACCAAAGAGAGAAATCGTCTAAATTCTGGGTCACCAAAGTGAAATTAGCGCAAACTTCAGGAATCCTAACGTGGAACTATTCCATTAAATTTATGATCTCGTCTTTTTTTTTTTTTTTTTTTAAATTTTTTAAATCCTGATATACTCTGTATTTGCTTCCCAGAATGGGCCAACACAATTTGTTAGTGGATCTAAGGTCCCTCTTCCCAAGGAGAGTGAAGAAATTCTGCAGTCTACATCAACTCATGCTATTTATGAGCATTCGGAATCTGAAGAAGACTTTGATGAATTAGAATTTCCTGAAGTTCCAAAAATGCCCTTAAGGCCAGGTGCTGGTCCAGAAATGGCCTCGCTACAACCATCAGCTCCGCACCCAGAACCATATACATCACCAACTTCTGTTGATCCTGGTAACACATTTCATGCTGCCGAGGATGAATCGCTGCAGTCTTCAGCTAGTCCTGAGATGGGTAAGCAATTTGTTCCATTCATCGTCCCAGGCCTGACTCAGTCCGCCCCACCCGTTGAGCCCCCCTCACTGTCTTCAACGTCAATTGAGTCAACCAATCCTTCGACCTATCTCGAGACGAGTAAACAGTTTGTGCCGTTCATTGCCCCGGCGGCCATAACCAAGTCAAGCCCATCCATTGGCCTCCCTTCAATGTCACCAGAATCGCGTCCCATCTGGGAAAGCAGGGAAAGCAGTCAATTGTCCAATCCTCGAAGGACAAAATCTGATGCAAATGTAGACTTGAAAGACGTATTAGCAGCTGCCAAGGCCGCCGCCGAGTCTGCCGAGCGTGCAGCAGCTGCTGCTCGTGCCGCTGCTAGCCTTACAGAGCTTAGGATTTACGAGCTCTGCAAGAACAAGAGCGACTCCGACACAGAATATGATGTGCCTGGTTTTGACATGTCTACTGAGAAGCCATCCCATGCTAGCTATTCGAATCTCTCGACCGAAATGGGAAAGCTGCACCTGGATGATAACCCTTTCGGTGACGATGATACATATAATAATCCAACAGAAAACGGGTCAAGCTATGGCACTCAGGGTGTAACGGGTTTGAATACCTCTACTCCATCTGATAATTTTTTGAAACCAGAGTTACCAACACGGCAGCCAGAGAGGATACCATCAATGGATGATGAATCAGTGTTTACATATCCGAACCTGTTCAGTTCGCAGGGGTCGGACATGAAGTAGAATATGAAGCTTGGCCCAACTTTCGGTGTTACCATGTTGCTTCCTGTGCTGTGCATGTTTTTCATATCCCAAACGTGTCCACTAATCTTGCTGTAAATTTATATTTTGCTCAATGTAACATCTGTTATAAGCTTTCATGGAGTCTATACTGTCGCTACAGTAATGTTGAGGAAGATGTCTGCATAAACTATATGATGTAAAGTTATGTGTTCTCTTTAATTCATTTAAGTGGAGATGGAGATGTATTAACATTATAGATTGAAAAGTTGTTATTATTTGGCAAGCCGTGCAGCTCAGATACCTGCAAGTGACAAGTGAGTAGTGATCAGTTATGTGTGTTAATTTTTTGGGTCGATAAGATTATAAGAGACCCATTTTTACACTTGTTATGAATGAACATGACAAAAGTTAAAAAAGTGAGTACTCACCTTGATGAATATTAGTGTATATTTTTATACTTGTTCAATTTGAAAGCTCGTTATTAACTAAATTAGAAAAAATTAATTTAACTAAAATTTTTAGAAATTAGAATTATTATGAAGGGTTTTTTTGTCAGAAACTACCTTTTATTTAGGGTCATTTGTGAACAACTACCTTTCATTTTATTTTTGGCTTTCAACTACCTCTTATTTCTTCATTTTGTAAAAAACTACCAAAAATCCACTTCCGGCGAAAAGTCAACTTTCCGGCGTTGACTTGCTCTTTTCTCCGTTTTTCAGACATCTAACCCATATTTTCCCTTTTCTTCCTTTAGTCGGGTAAGAGTTAGATTGTATTGATGTAATCTTTTCTCCCTTTAATCAATCTCATTAACCAATATAAATTTTATTTGTTATATCTTATATCTATACATGTATTAGATTGACTTTTTTTTTTCTGCCGTTAGTCTACCTTTCTTACACCCACCATCTTCTTCATGAAGAGTTAAAGAGGGTGGTACTTTAATATGATTGAGATGAACATTAAGTTAATCAAGAGTAGTCTATAAGATTGTTACAATGTAAGGGCCGAAGTGAAGGTGGCGGTAAAGGTGACGGCAGAGATAAAGAGGGAGATTGATATGCTTATGTGTTGATATTGCTTGGAAGAGATTTTTGATAAGGTGTTGGACATGGAAATAGAGTTTTTTCAGATTTTATTGGGTGAATAAAGGGAGAAATATAGGTAAAATTTGTGAAAATGGGAGAAAAGACCAAGTCAACGCCGGAAAGTTGACTTTTTTAGCCGGAAGTTTATTTTTGGTGGTTTGTTACAAAAAGAAGAAATGAAAGGTACTTGAAAGCCAAAAATAAAATGAAAGGTAGTTGTTTACAAATGACCTTAAATAAAAGGTAGTTTCTGACAAAAAAAACCTATTATAAATGATACTCCGGATTAAAATAAGGTGAAAGCTAGACCTGACAAAATGGGTCAGATCCGAATGACCCGACCCGAAAAGGATGACCCAAAATCCCAAAGTGACCCGAACTTGTTTGACCTGAAACCCGAATTTACCCAATCCAACCCATACCCGGCCCGAACCTTAGTTAACCCAATGTTGACCCGACCCGAGATGACCAACCTGAAAAGACTGACCCATAACCAACCCAATTCAAAATGACTTAAAAAAGACCCAAAATGCCCCAAAAATACTTTAGTCATTAGTCTAAAACAGACCCGACCCTAAATGACTATACCTGAAAGTGACCCGAAATGACCCGACAACAGGTCACTCGAAATCGACCCGTAACCCGAGATGACCAGATCCGAAATATATGTCAGACTCGAAATGACCCGACCTAAACTAACCCGACCCAATCTAACCGAATCCGAAATATATAGCAGATCCGACATGACTCGACCCAAAACCAACCCGATGTTTGGCCGCTTCTAGAGTAAAAGCTCACCTCTTCATACAATAATGACTCATCACCACGAACAGTGTTGAGTATGCTCTTGTGTCATCATCAACTAAATAACACAAACCTGCAACTACAAATCCAAAATTCTATGAACTAAACACTATTATTAGTTTATTACAATAAGATTAAGTTACAAAAAAACCTAATTGATTGAGTTTAAATATCCACGGTTCCTGAAGCTTGAGAATTGAGCTGGAAGTATGCAAATGCAGTCAATGTTATCTTGTTCATTCGCCCATACAACTCATCTCTGGAAACCCAACTCCATTGTATCCTCTTCGAAACCGTCGCCTGAGAGTACGCGCGGCGAGGCGAAAGGGTCTGGAACAAGCGCCAGAGGAAGACGTCTCGTCAAATTGCGTGAGGAAAAACACCGTCGTGAACATGACCGCCTTCATAATTACCCTTCTTGGGCTAAGTATTATCGCTTCCTCTTTTCATTCTTGTTTCTGTCTCGCTCATTTGTTTACCTTTCTTTACAACCCGCTGCAAAAATAATAAAGCTAAACAATTTACTGGGACATACGAGTATTTATGGAAATTGTTGAATAACTCAATGTTATTTGTTGTCCTATTTTCATTTGTTGTTCTTTTTATATTGTTTTCAATGAGTCCACTTGTCATCATTGAGAACCACAAATGGTCCCCTCCTCTTTCCTTGTCTTTGTGCCAAAATGAAAGGATAACAAATGACCGTGTGACCAAACCCTTCGACCCTTCTTTCTAAATGGGGGCGCCCGGGGAGAAGTTTAGCTTTAATCCTTTCCTCTATAAGGGGCGAGGGAGTAATAATAATTAAAAGGTTCAAAATTGAGGTAGTATTAATGCTAGGGCGCGCAACTGCTGGTATCGAGTCTTGGTGCCATCCTCTTACGTGCACTGAATTATGCGGGGCCTATCGAATTAATGGTTCCTACATTTTGGATATGAGGGGTTGCCGTCATCTCATTTTCCGAGGAATATGCTATGTGGGTTAAGAGTATTTGTATGATGATGCAGAGTGTTGGAAGATGCATGTAAGAATGATGCTGAGATGAGGGCTGTGCTTGGTGACAGTATTGGTGATCCTGAACTCATGCGCCAAAGGGTACTTTTTTTTTTAAAAAAATTTTTATTAATCTCTTGATTTGCATTCATAGTTGTGCAATATCTTTTTTGTACAACCAGGCGTGTTTCTTGTTTACAATAACAATGAGGGAGGTTCAATTCAATTCCAATCAGTTCAACTGAGTGTAGCAAAGCTTCATTTATTGTTCACGTTTACGTCAGTTGTTATTCTTTCTGTTGTTTCATTTCATACACGGCATTTTAATCTGACTCTGCTCAACTTTGTTAAATAGACTTTAGTTGAGCTTCAAGGATTCTAGTTTAGTAAAATTGTGAAACATGCTAGAAATGGACGGTTGAACTTTTGCCTATAAGGTTAAACCCGCTAGTAGTTGACATAATATTCCTTTCCTAAGCTTGAATGCATCACTTCTCAATTTAAGCTAGGGTTTTGGTGGGTCTGGGAACTGCTTGAATTTAAGCTAGTAATCTCTTTTCATGCTTCCTTTATTGCAGCACTACTTGCCATGTTCAACTTGATCTTCATTTTACTAAAACATGATATAGCTAAACTGGTCACATAATTCTGTCCTTTGATTTGACCTATTTAGTTTTGTTTCTATTTTGGGTGCAAGTCATAGTGAAATTTGGCCAAAACTTTTAAGACAAGGGTCAGTTTTACTTTGGTCGTGGAGGTGGCGACCGTAGTTATTTCAGTGAGTCTTGTATGGGTTTATCTCACATGTAAGACCAATCTTAAACCTGATATAATAATCTTCATTTGCTTATAGGGTTACTGACTTGGTTTTATACATAAGACCATCTCAGTAACATTTTTGTCAACATAAGTCTTCTTCGTTGATGTTTCCTGCTCTCTTTTTGTTTAGTTTTTGTCAACATAAGTCTTTGATACAGAGTGAATTGTTGATAAGGTTGAACAAAGGGTTAGGAAGAAGGGGCAGGACTTTCAAAAATCCAAGACTGGTTCTGTCGTGGCCTTCAAAGTCTCCTTCAGAGAGTAAGAAACAGTTTTTTTCTAGCTTACCTATTCAATTATATTTTTATTACGTGATTGACTGTAAAATGAATGATTTAGTTACAGCAAGTATTATGAATGTTTCATCATACTATACTAGAAACCTTACAACAAGACTGTTGAACTGGAAAAGACATTATGGGTCTTTTCATTTTACATTTTTAAGACCTTTCTCAGCCCAAGAGTTTATGAATGGGAGAATATTGCTGAATATTTGCTAATGTGCAGCTGTATTATCTGGGATCGAGAGTGCTAAAATTCCCATCAATTGACCTACAACTTGTGGGAATCCTTTTCACAACAAATTAATAACTTGGCTTCAAATACCTTCCCCAAGCGTGTCGTCTATAGTTTATATGTGTACAGTGTACTGTTTACCATTCCCCGCAATTTGGAACATAAAGGAAAGTAAGAAACAGAAGGGCACAAATCAGTTTCAATCTGCAATTTTATCTTACGTCCAAAAAATGATAGATACCGCTTTTGGACGTGAACGGAGAACATGTATCTGATATCAGTATAGGAATAGAGTAAGGTCCAACTTCCATTTGTTGATTGATCCATAGAGATGGTAGTTTCCTTACAATGTTACCAGAGACCTGTGTACATGGTTACAAGCCTTAGGAGAAAGTTCTGTTTGTGTTATTCATAATCTTTCTTGTTATATTTCCTAACTCCCTTTACTATTGTTTTTCATTTTGACAGCTTTAATCCTGTAGACTCGTACATATGGGTTGAACTATTCGGTTCCCCTTCTGATAGGGATGTTGAGCTCTTTGGAAGTGTAAGTTCAGTTTCTATGCCAATTGACTCCATGTCATTTGTTGCCAAGTACTTCTGAATGCTGTATAATGCTCTTTATCTTGCGATACATCAGTGCTTACCTTTGAAAAACATTCCAGGTAATTCAAGCTTGGTATGTGATGGGGCGGTTAGGGTCTTTCAATTCTCTAAATTTACAGGTAATTACCTATTGATGCTCATTATCTTGTCAGTTTTGATTCCAAAGTACACACTTCAAAATTGTGCCTTCAGATTCATTTTTGCTTGGAGCGAGGTAATTGTAACCTGTGCATGAAATGTCTTAAGACATATTTTGAGTGTTGCTTAGTATTGGCTGGATTTCACAGTAAAAAAGGAAATCTCATTGATAAAGAGGAACACTATGACCACCTACCAACTCTTTAGTTTGTTAGTGCTACTTGGCAATATCAACACTTGTCTATGACTGTATGACTTGAGACTTTCCTGATGCTCCCAAGCTAAGATACATGTTTACATGAATAAATAAACCTCTTTTAGATCTAGATGCATGCTGGTGTTTAGTTTTTGGAATTATGGTTGCCACCACCGTGTCACATTATGATATTGTCCTCTTTGGGTCAAGCCCGCATGGATTAGTTAAATGTAATGTTTTCATGAGATTCGTTAATGTCATCATCATTGAAGCCTTTTTGTTTTTGTATTATGCATGGCTAGTTGGCGAAGTCCTCAATCGACTACAATCCTCTGTATGATGCAGAGAAGAGTCTCAAAGTGATGCCTGCGTCATTCCATGATATCAGTGATGTTGAGTTTCAGGATAACTGGGGCCGTTTTCGGTACGACTTACATGACCCGTTTGCTCGTTCGATTTAATATACTTGCACAGTTGCACTGCTAAGCTGCTAATATGTATAAATTAACAACAGGGTAGACCTTGGTACCTGTGACTATTTCGCCATTGATGTTCTCCTCAATTCCTTGACTGTGTTGAGCTCTGAGTAAGCTTGTTTGAACTCTCTTTTTACGATAACTTCAATTATGAAAACTTCATGTGACTGACACCTGAGGCAAGTCATGTTGGATCATTGCACAGGTATCTGGGTATCAAACAGGTAGTGTTTGGTGGCCGCAGCATGGGTGATTGGGAGGAAGGGATGACTGATTCTGGGTACGGTTACAAATTCTTCAAAGTATGAAGCGGAATTAGCTTTCAAGGGTTTGAGCATCAGTAAAGGTCAGTCTGAAGCATAGCTATCGAGATACTTTATTGTCTGTAGTGTATACAATGACTTTTAAGATTCTAAGCTAAGTTAGTTGGTAAAGCCATTGAGTGGTTCTTAACTTCTTATAAGTTGTAGCGTAGAACAGCCCTTGAGAGTCTCTTTACACCAAAGTAAATAAAAGTTAAAGATTGTCGTTCTATGGGTATACAAAGTATTGCTTACATGATTACATTATTTAACAATGAATATTTTTTGTGCTACGCTACAATGAATTTAGTACTCCTATAATGTATAAAGAATAAATGAATTTTTTTATGCTACGCTGCAATGAATTTAGTACTCCTTGTGTATAATGTATAAAGAACAAAATAAATTTTTCTCTTGTGGTAACGCAAGTACCCTGTAACCATCAAACCAAACAAGCTACACCAGACCGTTCCTTTTAAGGCTCTGCTAAGTGGTTCGTTTGAGCATAGCAGGCTGTTGACAGAGACCATTACTCTTAAGAAAATGCTGTCTCAACCTCATTGAAGCTTTCTCTTGGTGCAAAGGAACTAAATCTCTCTGATAAACTCTTCGCCTTTACTGCCAAATCCTCGACCTGGTGTTGTTCCGATGTGTGTTTTTTCTAAAAGCTCATCAAATAAATTCCATTATTGTGAAGCCTGGAAAATGTACCCACACAGATGTTGTATGTTTGCCTCCATACACTCATAAACCCAATTAATGTAAATGTATCTGCTAGAAGTCTAGCATTTTTGGAGTATTACTTGATTGTTGAGCGCAAAGCCTGCACATAAAAATTTGAATGTGAGCCCCTTGTAGTAAGCACACTCGCTAACAGTCCTCACGAGAACCCAACCCAAATGTCCCTTTGTTGTATTGAATTTGACTAGACTCTATCCGAGGGTAAATAGATGGCAAATGCAACCCGATAGTCCCACCCAAACCCCAATCCAATTGTAAGTAAGATGACCTTGAGTAACACAAAAGCTTGTGCACGCGACGCGATGACAGTCTTAGATAACAGGGAACTCATTAGGGTAAGAGTGTAAGACAGTTGTTGTAGAACCACCGTCCATCCCACCCATACGCCTGTGAATCCCGTGAACTTTGAAAAGGTAAATACTTCAATTGCTACGGTAGCTTATATATACACGAGCTTAATACCCCTGTTTCAAATCTTAACAATAATAATAGGATTAAAACTAGTTTATACAATTTCATAATGTTACTATGCGCCAATCTAATGCGAAATGAGCACTCCCTGATAAAAGCTTATTTCTCACGTCTGGCACCAGGGATCTCAAAGATGGATATAGGACTATCATCGGATATAGAAGTAGAAATGCAGAGTCACATATGAGAATTGATCCATTGTTTCTAGCAAAGTTTTCGAGTTGGGGCCTAGATGCAGTATGAGTGTATGTCCCGTTGGATTGTTCGCCTGTTCGGGTTGGAGAAGATAATCACATCGGTTCTTGGAGCTTCAGATAAATCTGGGAAGAAATTGTCTACAGGCGCACAATTCATGTCTACAATGTTCTTAAAATTGCTTGTATTCTCCTCAAACTCTCCGGCTCGCCTCATTATGGCACTTGAATCTACATATATATCTACATATATCTGTTTTACAAGAAATTGAAAAATTGTTAAGTTATCTCAGTACAAGATACTACAAATATAAGTACTGAGTATTTTTTTTCCCTTCTCTAGATTCTACTTACTTTTTTTTTTGGTGACTAGATTCTACTTACTGGATATGCAGTATCTTGCATGGCTATGCCTAGTTCTGTCCCAGCATCTGTGCTGATGAAAGCTTGAAAGTACCTGTAAGTGAGAAATGTCGCATTGCGAGTCATCCGAAACAAAGATTTCGTTGCTAGTAAATGTAATATCAGTATTATCTTTGTAAAAGCTTTCAACAATAAGTTACTATAATTATTCCTGCTAATAATATTCTGATTGCTAATGAATTATTCCATTCTATTACAAGTTCCGCAAAAAGAAAAAGGCAAAAAATGGCATTTAAGGCGGACATGAGTAAGGCCTATGATCGTATGAGTTGGAACTTTATTCAAGGCTCTCTCTATGTTTTAGGATTTCCGCCGAGTTTTATTTCTCTCATTATGAAATGCATTTCTTCTGTTTCGTATGAAATTCTCGTGAATGGGGTTCCTTCTAAAAGGATAATTCCTAAGGGTGGGTTAAGACAAGGGGATCCTTTATCTCCTTATATTTTTGTAATTTGTACTGAAATATTATCTCAGAATATTGCTCGCGCTGAAGTTAATGGTCTTTTTAAAGGTATTAAGATTTCAAGAAGATCGGAAGCTATCTCCCATCTATTATTTGCAGACGACTCTATTTTTTTCATCGAAGGAAATTCTAATTCTTGTCGGGATTTGAATAAAATAATTGAACAATAAGGTCTCAGGACAGGTGATCAACAAGAATAAGTCTGCAATTCTAGTAAGTCCTAATGCAACTTTATCCTTTGCTAGGGATTGTTATGAGATCTTCGATGTCAATGGTTCTTCTTCGATGGGAAAATATTTGGGAGCTCCAACAGATATTGGAATTGACAGGAGTAAATCAAAAAAGTATATTTTTAGATATATAATAGACAATATTTCTAGAAGAATATCATCATGGAATGGAATACTTCTCTCTCAAGCTGGTAGACTCACTTTGATCTCTTCAACCCTTTCTTCTCTTTCAACTTTTATTCTATCGGTTTTCAAATTACCGGTAAGTGTGGCTTCAAGAATTGATTCTCTTTTGTCACATTTTTGGTGGAAAGGGCTGAAGAAATCGCAGGGTATCAGTTGGTGTAGTAAGCTATTTCTCAATCAACCTAAAGGTATGGGGGGCTTGGAATTCGTAATGTCTCATGTTTTAATAAGGCTCTTCTTGCTAAAACTGGATGGAATATCTTTCAGTCATCGTCTTCTCTTATTAGTCGTACTATTGGGTTGAAATATAAGTTGGACAATTTTAAATCTGGAAAGGTTATTAACAATGCCTCATATAGTTGGAGTGCCCCTAAATCTGTCAATTGGATTGGTAAAGGTATTTTGTGGGGCTTAGAAATATTTGATGATGATGTCGTTTGGCAAGTGAGTCCTTTCTCAGAGTTAAATGTGTGGCATTTTAAATGGGTTGATGGAGATTATCCATTGTCGGCTCATCCTAGCCTTCTCGATGGTTATCCTTCACTTGCTGATATGAAGATTACAAATTTAATTAACTCTTCTTTCGGTTGGAGACGAGATATGATATTCGCTCTTTTCAGCCCGTCATCGGCCTCTAAAGTCCTTGCTATTCCTCTGAGCCGATTGACTAAGAAAGATGTTGCTTACTGGAGCTTGACTTCTCATGGTGATTTTACAGTTAGAAGTGGATACTTTAAATCTCTAAACTCAGCTTGGAATAGTCTGCTTCTCAGAATCTCTTCGGATATCGGTCTGTTCATAAGAAAATATTTGTGGAGACTACCAGGTCCTAAATCTTGGACTATTCTGATTTGGAAAATTATTACTAACTCCTTAGCGGTAGGAAGTGAATTTGAGAGAAGAGGTATTGGTTTTCATAAATGCTGTCTTTTTTGTGACGACCAATTCATTGAATCTGCGGCCCATATTTTTAGAGATTGTCATTTTGCCAAAAGAATGTGGGCAGGTAGTAAACTGGGTATTCGATCGGACTTGGATGGTGGAATTGATTTTCGAGAATGGATTATTAACTGGATCCGCTTCCTGTCAAAATGTGAAGAGAAGGAGTTCAAAGTTTTATCTTTTCTTTCGACTCTTTGGTCTATTTGGGTCACCCGGAATAATGCACTATTTAGGAATTCCTGGGAAGTAGATAATGCTATCTTCTTCTACGAATCTTTACTTGCTTCTGCTCTGGAAAGTTCGGCTCAAAAAGAGCGTTTGAATAGGGAAGAGCGTCTCTACCTACAAAATAATGAAATGGAGGAGTTCAAGATAAAAAGTGGGACTATTTTTAATCTTATTGGGATGGTTTCCGACTGTCATCTGGATAGGCTCTTTGTAGATGCGGCTTGGAAGCCTTCCTTTGATGCTGGATTTGGTTGGGTCCTTAAAACGTTTGATGGAGATCTTGTCTCTAGTTTTAAGAGTCATGTGTTCTCTCAATCCTCGGAACATGCAGAAATTCAGGCTATTAAAGAGGGAATGAAATGGGCTATTTCTAATGGGTTTCTCCATGTGATTATTTTATTTGACTGTTTAAGGGCTATCTCTCAAATCCTAAAGCTCTCGAAACCAGATTTCAGGAACAAGAGTATTATCGAAGAAATTGGTTCTATTAGTATGTCTTTTCATTGTCTATGCATTTGTTTCGTTCCGAGATCTTGTAATAAAATAGTTCATGCGCTAGCAGCTAGAGCCATTAAGTTGTAAAACGTTATCATTTACATCTGTCAAAAAAAAAAAAAAAAATTATTCCTGCTACAAACTATTGCAGATGATATCACATGGAAATATACGATGATGAAATGAGACAAAATACGATACCATGTCGCCTTCTTCAGCTCCGTAGCCACTGTACCCCTCGGCAGTAGACACTAGACAAAGCAAATGCAGACTGTAATTTGGGATAATACTTTAGTCAATATATATACGGATATTTTACCATCGAAATGGAAAGAGTATTATCCCCTTTATTTTACTTACTTTTATTGTCGTCCTTTTCTCAAAATTTATTTTAAATTATTCATTCATTTTAAAATTTTGTATTCTAAATGGGTGTACTATTAGTCTATTACCCATAATCTTGTAACTATCATTACCTCTATAAACGTGACGTCATGTCTCATCCTTCTCAATTAAAGGGGGTAATTTGTAATTTGACCCATATTTATTGAATCTTCCCAAGATGAAAAGTAGGACAATAAAAGTGGAATATAGGAAGTAATATTTTAAGTATACTAACCCGAGACTAGGGATGACTATGGATCGAGTTCGGGTCACGTGAGCCTTCATCCGTCATACATCGTCGTTTTAAAATCTCTTCCAACTCGTCCGTCATCCGAGAAACTTATCACCCGTCATTCATCCATCTATCCATCCATCATGCGTGGAAGAAACGGGTGGATCGGCTGATAAACAATTGACTAAATGATCATTTTTTATTAATTGAAGTTTTTAGTTAGTATTTTAACTTAATTTCTACTTTTTCAATGGTAGAAAACTTTAGAATATTTAATATTTAATATCTTACCAATGTATTTTATATAATTTAAAAAAAGAAAAAAAAAATAAATACTATCAGGTGGTGAATAGATAACGAGTGAGATTTCTCTATCGAACCCACCATCTATCCGTCATCCGTTTCATCCATCATCCATCCGTAATCCATATACGTCAGGTTTTCATTTAATAAAAAAACAACCGTATTTAAAATATATAATATCTTAACAATGTATTTTATCTATTCATCCATCATCCATCCGCCATTCATATAAATCGGTATCCGTTTCATCCATCTTACATCCGGCAACACACTATTGGTCGTTTAAAGTCGGGTTAATTCAAGTTCCGGAGAAATTCGAGTTCCCTGACGGCCTTTTGTTTTTTCCTTCCTCAGCATACGATTACTTTTAATCCAAGCAGTCCTTAACTCAACGAACTTTATGTCAAAAGAAAAAAAAAACTCAACTAACTAATGTTTCTACCCACCATATTTTACTACTTATAAAAGGTAAATATCTACTTTTGTTCTACAGAATTCAAGCAAGCGTTGAACTGATCAACAATTATTGATAAACCACCAAATAGGAAAGGTCCTTTCATTGGCATCAATAAACCTCAACAGGCTCAAAACCTCGGTCAATGGAGGCTACCACGGCATCAATTACAAGTTGTGTCTTCCTTGTAAGGGTCGGCCACTTCTTCTCCGGTGACAAACCGAGCCTCTTTATACCGTTGACCAAACTCGAGAACTCCTTCACCATACGAGCTTCTTGGGGAAGATCCGTGTTTACAATGTGCTCGGTCGGCTTTTTGGTCCACTCCAAATCCATGTCGGTGAACCAACCATCAGACATCGTGGAAAATGAAGCCGACTTTTCCTCAAATGGGACGACAAAATCATTGACATGTAATGTTCCATTTGTGCCAACAGCTGATATATCCATGGTCAAGTGGGAGAGGAAGGAGCAATGGAAGGTTCCAACTGTACCATCTTCCCAGAGGAGAGAAGCTCCACAAGATAATATCACACCAGCATTATTTTTCACAGGGTTTTTCAAGGCAGTCACGGTTTTAGGCAGTTGATAGTTGGCTGCAAACAGGCTTGCTCTGATGCAATACCAACCAACATCGCCGAGTGCACCAAGGGCGTCAAGATCAGGTTTGACTCGAATGTCATTTTCGAGGAAGTCATCATCGGCAACAAAGCTGAAGTGCACTTGAATCTGAAAAATATGAGACGAATTAGACCAATGCCTCAAAAGTAAATAACCGTATCTCACCACTAAGGGACATCATACGCCCAACCTTATGCGGGGATTGGATATTCTTTAAAGGCCGTTTCACTTGATTATTTATCTTCTGTTTTCGCTTGATTATTTATCGGAGTCAGGGTTAAATAACTAGAATACACTTGATTTTTCTTTGAAACCAACCTATGTGATAAGGGGATCAGTGTAACATGGGTATAATGGTAATATGATTGCTAAAAAAGTACCCGAAACTCATCTGTGTGTGACTCTTACAACTCTGTAAACAAAGAGAACCTAAACAATCAGATGAAACACAAGAGGTACTATTTTTCAAGGAAACATCAGACTTCTTCCAGTTAATCCGGAATCTGATTTTGCCCTCAAAGTAGATAAACAGCAACTTCACAGAATCACAGATATCAGCTCCAGATCCTATAATAAGTTGGTTCAAAAATTGTTCCACTATAATAGATAAACTGACAGAGAAGAACACGGACAAAACAAACAAAGGATGCAGCAAAAACACGACACTTTCAGAGCAAATTAAAGAGATAACAAAGTCACAAGCATGAAGCATCGACACATCACAGAACATCACCACATAACAGAGACATGTTTACTGTTCCAGTTCAACAGAACGGAAAGCTATAGTTGAACGCATTGACAAAGAGCATGTTAATTTTCCGCCATTTGTCACTCAAACTTCAATTCATATAGACAGTTGTAATGATGCTCAAATTATGCCTTCCATGCCTTTCAGCATCCACACCTAACTCAATTTTCTTAATATTCATGCCTTACAGGTATGCTAGAGGAACACAATCATCAACATTAATCTTTCCGTAGTTCATTACTATATCAGGCTCAAATCAGCGCAGTGTACTCCGAAACCAACAATCAGTGCAGTGTATTCTGTAACTAACCGAACCAAATTTCAATGTCAAAAGATGAGAGTAACTTGGCTGTAAAGCTTATTTCGTGTCTCATACTGTTACGACTTAAGTCTAAAAATCTGCGTTCGTGTATGCTTGAAAAGCTCATTCATACTATTATAAATAAATCACTACTAGGAGTGAATCAAATAGAATTTGGGACATTTCGAGATTCTAAAAACCTAATACATGAACTCTAGTAAATGCCAGAGTCCACAAAATGGTTGTTTGATCATATTCATAACGAGTGATGACCAGTCGAATAGTAGACACTCCATATATGACATTAAAATTACGACGTATCTACAAAATTCATAACCTCGATTAGTTTTATCATGATCATGACATGAACATGTAAGCAACTTCCTCCGTCCCGGTGAATGGTTGTCCTTTCATTTTGGCACAAAGACCATGAAAAGAGTGGTGACCATTTGTGGTTTCACTTAGAGGATGACAAGTGGACAATAGTTAATGAAATTACTCATTGGAAAACCTTTTTAATATAAAAAGAACAACGATTCACCGAAACATCCTAAAAAGAAATAGGATAACAATTGAGCGGGACGGAACAAGTATCTCTTAGAAAGTGATAAGAGCATCTAAATGGTTAAAGTAATACAAACAAACTTAAAACAAATTAATAATAGAAACCCTTACTCCCACCCTCCCGGTCAATATTTGTCATATTACTTTTTTTAGTGTGTCTCATTTAATTGTTGTACTTTCTATATTACGAAACCGTATCACCTTCCGTTTTATACTGAGTAACCTAACCGTCTAATGGGACTACTGTCCACTATAACCACAAATGGTGTCTTTGTGCCAAAATGAAAGGAGAACAATTGACGGACGGAGTAGGGAGTAAGAAATAGCCCCATAAAATGGTAAAGGCAATAATATAAGACGGAAGAGAGAAAAGGAGTACTAACAGACTTAAGGTGACCAAAACGTTGAGCATCCCTCAAAAACTGATCCATAAGAAGAGTCCTAGGATGATGCATCCACATAGTACCATCCATAAACTGGACCCCACACTCATCACAAGCTCCAATTATCACATCCAACTCCGCAACATTAAGAGCAGCAGGCTTCTCAACAAGGACATGCTTTCCTTTACGGGCCGCCGCAACGGCCCATTTGATATGGAGCGAGGTAGGGAGGGGGATGTACACTGCGTCCACCTCCGGGTCGTCTAAAACGGCGTCGTATGACCCGTACAGTCTGGTGGTTGGAGGGAAGCCGTTGGATTGGGCGAAAGATTGGGCTTTGGTAATGGACCGGCTGCCGATGGCGTCAAGGGTTGCGTTTGGGGTGAGCTGGATTGCGCGAGAGAGCTTTCGAGCTATGTCCGCGCAGCCAAGGATTCCGAACCGGGTTTTAACGGGTTCTGAGTCGGACCCAGCCATGGTGGATGTTGGGTTGACTAGTGGTTAATGAGTTTCTGTTGTGTGGGGACTGGGGAGTGACTAGTGAGACATAGGAGATTAGGAGATAATGATTAAGGAGTTCATGGTCGATGTGATTTATATTGTCACATAACTAGTACTCCGTATTAAATATTAAACCCGTGCAATTTGCACGGGTTTGCTGTTTTAAATTTTGTCACTAAATCAAGTACAAAATCAATGATTTTTTTTGTGTGTAAAGTCATGTTTAATATTTTGATTTGTATTACCGGAGTATAATTTTAGTTGCAATTGACGATCGTGGTAAATTTTCATGATCATTTGTTATAATATTGTGTCCTCTTGTTACCTAAGTTTGAGTGCTACTTTGTATTCTTACTTGAGCGGCTTTACAAAAATTGACTTATATAGAATGAAACTAAATTCTACTAATGAAATTGAACATGGGATAATTGAAATGGTTGGAATAATTACGTAAACCAATATACGGTTAAGTTGTTAAGGTAACTAAAATTAATATTACCATTGGCAAAATCGGACAACTTAACACGATTGATGCATTGTGTTGTGGTATTAGGTACATGTCAGAATAGGGTTAACATATACACAATTAAAACTAATACTATATTATATACTCATATAATGGTACTTATTATTATATAAAATAATTTACAATCTTTAAAATAATAGTGCCATATGTCTAAAATTTAATTGAAAAAAAAAATTACATATGGGATTTGATAAGCTATTTTTATTTCATATACCTCTATTGTTATGTCTTTCTCTTTCGTACTATGCATTACAAACACTTATTTCATAATTTTTCTTGATAATTATGTAAAGAAAATGTTTTATCGTCATTGATAAGTGGTGTTTTATTTTTAAAAAATTACTAAAATGAAATTATGTAACGATTTCATAATTTTTCATAAATGTTTTATCTTCATACAACACTTATTGTTGTCACACTTTAGAAACGATTTTATCGTCATTGATAAATGGTGTTTTATTTTAAAAAAATTACTAAAATAAAATGAAATTGATATCGAAAACGGGTCCACATATAATTGATTTTTAAAGTCGTTAATTAAACCAATGACTGATTGGGTCTATAATTCTTATTGAGTGGTGCTTTAACGTATCACAAATTCTCTTTTAAGACGGGTCAACCTGTTTTAAGTTACCCATTTTAAGCTTAGGACGGGTCAACTCTCTCATAAAGAGCAAGAGGGGGCCAAATGGATCGCTCCACTTGCGGCCTCTACTTGCTCTTTGTGGAGGGGGCTTGACCCGTCTTAAGTTTAAGACGAATTGACCCGACTTAAATGACACTTATTGCTATCATATTATGGGCTAAAAAATTAAATGAGGTCATTAGCCCAATTACTCAACACATTAAACAATATAGCTCATATATATTCACCCCTCCCAAACTAAACCCTACCCTCCGTCCCCACTCCCCAGCCTCTCACCCTCACTCATCCCTCTCTTTTTTTTTAAAAAAAAAACTCAAATTAAACTCATCTCACAGACACTCATAAGTCATAACCCTCACCATCTCTGATCCCTCAAATCTGGATTTTCATCCCAATAAACTCACCTTATCACTCATCTCCCTTACATAACTCATAACCCTCAATAATTAATAATTATAAACCATGATTTTTTCTTCGATTTTGTGTTTTGATAACATTCAATTGATTATTGCGAGCCTGAAATTGATAATCCTATTTTTCTTAATAAGTTGGCTACCGGTGCTTATAGTATAGTATAATTATTTTATTTTTTTAAATAGTTAAATAAATATATAACAAATGATTTTCATATTAACATTTTTTTCTGTGTTGTGTACAATAATAATTTTTGTAACTTTACTTTCTAGTGTAACACCCGTGAAAATTCACGGGATTATTTAAAAATTTTTAAAAAAAAGTTTAATTACTAAATTTCTAAAATGAATGTTACACCATATATCTTTATGTATATGGTTTTGTCGCTCCATAGTCCATTCCCGCCTATCATAACTATGTCTATTTTTTTAATTTTATTTCGTATGAAATAGAATTGTGTTCATTGGGTCTAATTCATATTCATATGTTTTTCATTTACGATACGTAATTTAAATCATGATTAAGATTAAATTTATTTACCCGATAATGAGAGACGTTCACTATTCTCATTGTTACCATTGTTACTCTCACTACTCATACAAATAATATAGTTACTTACAATTACACCCACTAATACTATTGTTCATTTCACTACTACCGATGGCATTACTTAATTTTATTTGTAGTACTCGTGTTACCACACATATTAGGTTTCTTTCATAGTTTTATAGTTTTCTTTAGATTATTTATTTTGTTTAAGGAACTCTCCCCTCCTCTTTAAAAATACAAATATTAAGTTGCACCAACTAGGGCTGTTCAAAAATGCACCCGGACCGGCGAACCGGACCTGTCCGGACCGTAAGGGTCAGACCGGACCGGACCGGTCACCCTCAGGTCCGGTCTCCGGGTCTATAAAAGTCCTCAACCGGTCTCCGGTCCTAACCGGTCCAGAACCGAGGGTTGGCCCGGTGAAACCCGCGGACCGGCAGAATCATGAGTTAGGCCCTGTTCTTTTGGGCTGAATCGGAGCTGAACTGAACTGAACTGAACTTATAGGAGCTGAACTGAAGTTATTGGAGCTGAACTGAACTGAACTGAACTTATAGGAGCTGAACTGAACTTATAGGAGCTGAACTGAACTGAACTTATAGGAGCTGAACTGAACTGAACTTATAAGAGCTGAACTGAACTTATAGGAACTGAACTGAACTAAACTTATAGGATCTGAACTTTTCTGAACTTAATTTTAATTAATTGAATAGAATTTATAGAATTTAAAATTTACTAAACTGAACTTTATTACATAAGGTAAGATAATAACATAATTCCAATTTATATACATTGGTTTGTTCAAATAGATTACTACGTTGACATCATCTTTATCTGTATCTTTATTTTTGGAAAGGACTGTCATAAAAAAAAGTATACTCTAAAACATAAGGTAAGATAATAACATAATTCCGATTTATGTACATTGGTTTGTTCAAATCGATTACTACGTTTACATTACGATAAAAAAAATAAATCACATATTACATCGTTTTCTAACCATCTATTTCCATATCATCATCTTCCTCATCACTTTCTTCTTTATCTTCATTATCACTCGTAACAACGAATTTATTCCCTCGCCAAATGTTTTTTACTATCTTGTTTCGTACCTTTAACATGGTTTTTTTCCGCTTATCATCAAACATGCTCAAATCTACTGTTCCTTGAATATTCACGTCATGTTGTATAATAGGTATTTCAAGAGTATGCATCCTTATAAAATTATGGAGTGTGAATGTATAAAACAATAATAGACATTTGATACTTTTGTGACATTCGGGGCATATTTTTTAACACCCACCTTTTTTCAAATGACCAAATGTCATTCCACTAATTAATGTCAAATTTTTTTATATCGGTTTTCATAAATAATATATTCCGTATAACTTTTCTGAACTTAATTTGTAAGAATTGAATTTTTCTGAACTGAACTTATAAGAGCTGAACTGAACTGAACTGATATTATAGGAGCTGAACTGAACTGAACTTATAGGAGCTGAACTGAACTGAACTTATACGAGCTGAACTGAACTTATAGGAGCTGAACTGAACTTATAGGAGCTGAACTGAACTGAACTGAACTTATAGGAGCTGAACTGAACTTATAGGAGCTGAACTGAACTTAAAGGGGCTGAGTTTAAGTCCAAAAGAACAGGGCCTTATTGCTCTGTGGACTTGGATAGTGAAAGGCATTAATGGAAAGTTGCAGAGGGTGTGGAAAGATGAAACGTTTATTTTACTAGGAGTTGGAAATTTGAGTCATTATTACCATTCTTGGAATTTGATACTTAATTATACTTTCCTAAGTCTTGTCTCCTATTTCTTATAACACTTAATATATTATTAATATACTACTACGTAGTTTTTAGGAATCTATTTATATTAGGTATGTACACATTTATGTTATTTGCTTAAGAGATAATCATCTCCTTGATTCTCGTCTTTTGAGTTATTTATTTTGCCCGGCATTATTAGCCTTTCATTATTTTACTTCTACATTTCTACTCCATCATAGGTCACGAAACTCCACCAAACTTTCAAGTATTGTGCTCTGCTCATACATAGTGCACAAAGGCTGTAGAAATAATGATTTATGAACCTGATGAACAAACATTTATCATATATTTACCATAAGAGCAAGTCGGCAAACAGTGGCCACCAATTTTTTATGAAAGTGCGGTCCGCGGTCACCGGTCCGGGTTTAGACCGGAGCTCAGGGTCGGTCCAGGTCCGGTTCCACCACCTTACGGTCCGGTCTCCGGGTTGGACATTAATTGTTAACCGGTCCCCGGTCCTAACCGGGTAGGTTCGGTCCGGTCCGGGTTTGGACCTTTGAACACCCCTAGCACCAACACCCTCATTTATATTATTTTTATTTTTATTCCTCTCTTTAGATCCATTGCATTGTCCATTTTAGAGGTCTTACAATCAATTGATGACATAAAATCTCTACTATTTTATATCACAAATTCTCATTTGTGACGGACACTATCCGTCGCAAGCTTAAGACGGATACCATATTCTCTCACAAAATACCCATCAAGGGTGAGTGGAGAAGCACATGGGGGTGCCCACCTTGTCCCCTCTACCCATTTCCTCTCACAAAATACCCGTCGCAAGATCCGATCCGTCGCAAGCAAGATCTACTGATTTTATATTATGAAACGAAAAAATTTATCAACTCAATAATGAGACACATTTGTTGGCCTCGTTACTACTATTGTTACTCTCACTATTCATAATATTAATATTGTTAGTTACTTTACATCCGCTAATGTTATTGTTTATGTAAGTCTTTTAAGAGACGATGTCTCGATTAGTTCATTTTAATACCTTAACCAGATAAATAGGTAGGGATTGAGTCTCGGTAAGTCTTTTAAGAGACAATAATGTCTCGATAAGTTTTACTTGACACATCTTAAGTTTTAGATAAAAAAATACCCGCTTTAAGCAAGATTTATAGGTCATTTTTACGATTCTACAAAGTATTGTACTACCCTATGTAGACAGGCATGTTTAGGTTAATTCTTTTAGTTAAGCCCATATTGAATAAGAAAACAGTAAAAAAAAAAAAAAAAAAAGAGAAAAAAGAGCTAATCAATGGAAATTGTTTGGTACATAACAATAACAATCAGAATCACCAAATAATCATTATACTCCCCATCTTTTTACAAATAAACAAACAAAAGTTAATGATACTCTTGCCCTTGTTTTACAATAAAACAAACAAAATACATCTTAATAACTGAATACTTCTCTATTTTCCCCTTCCCCTTCCCCTTGATCAGTGTATACGATTTAAGCATGTAACCCTGGTCTCAAACAAACAAAATGCATCTTATTAACTCAATACAAATTATTGTTTCAGACGGTCTTAAGTTAAGACGTACTCACAACCGATTAAAAGAGGTTTGTGAGAGGTCTTTAACTTAAGACCGTCTTAAGCAAGAACTACTCCTCAAACAACCCATATTAAAATTGAAAGTAAAAAACTCACAGCAATGACTTAAAAAGCACAAAAGACAAACATAAAATGGTACGGAGTATATTGTTTGGCTATTAATTTGCTTATATAAATGACGGAGTAATTGAACTCTTTCGTTC
>JAIUZE010005948.1:0-27016 GCA_022085475.1 Heliosperma pusillum
AAGATCCTTCGTAGCCTAAGTGATAAATGGCAACCAAAGGTGACGGCTATAGAGAAGGCTAAAGATCTATCCAAATTGACCCTCAATGAACTAATGGGCTCACTCATGGCTCATGAGTTAACTCTCATGAAACGTTCGGGTGAATGCTCTAAAGCTAGAGGTCTCGCAGTCAAATCAACCTCAAGTGATGAGGAAAATGATGGAGACGATGAGCAAGCCATGTACTCTCGTAATATGGCGGATATGATCAATAGTCATGTTCCTAAGAAGTTCAACAATTTTAGAAAGAAAGCTTTTCAAAAGAAGAGATCATTTTCATCCGTTGTTTGTTTCAAATGTGGTGAGAAAGGTCATCTTATCAAAGATTGTCCTAAATGGAATGAATTCAAATCCAAGGATAAACGTGATTTTGCAAAGAAAGAATACAAACACAAAGTCATGTCTGCAATCTGGGGTATGTCTGATTCCGAGGAAGAAGAGTCTTCCGAGGAAGAATTGGATGCCAAAGTTTGCATGACAACTCGTATAAAACTTGATGTTCCCGAGTCTTCAAAGAGACTGTCCGCAAAATGTCTCATGGCACATTCCGATGATTCTGATCATGATTCCGATGATGAGGTAAATAATCTCAAGACAAAGGTTAGATCTTTCTCCAAAGAAAAGGTATGTTTGATGCTCGATGATCTACTTGACAAATGTCGTGAAAAGAATGAAAAACTTGAAACTATGCAAACTCAAATTGAGGACATAGCCGAAGAAAATGTTTGTCTAAAAGAGTGTCTAGATGAGATAGAGCAGAGTAACATCATACATTCTCTTAAAAAGGAAGTCAAGAGATTAAAGAAAGAAAATGCGAATCTTGTTAAAGAGGTTAATCTGTCTAATGTCACAGTTAATTCCACTGTGACATCTGCTGTTAAAACTGAAAATGAGTCATTAATCCGACAAGTTGATAACTTAATCAATGAACGTGACTCACTCTTAAAGAACCTCACCTCATGTCAGAATCATGTTAAGAGTCTTGAAGAAGTCTATGAAATGTTGGTTGATGAGAATAATCGTGCTAAAGCTGCTTTTGACAAAGTAGAACATCTAAATCTTGACCTTCTTGCTAAAGTTGAAAACTTGAATAAAAAGTTAGTGGTTGCAAAAGAGTTTTACAAGAAATGGGAAGGAAGCCAAACTGTTTTAGACTTTCTTACAAGTCAATCTAAAAATGCTGAAAAGAAAGTTGGACTCGGTTTCAAGCACAACAACGTTCATTGTTGTGTTTGAAACCAAGACCCAAGCAAAACCGATTTTAGAAGAAGAAAGTACGCTGGCCTTCCCGAGTATATAATTTGCAATTATTGTGGCAAGACCGGTCATGTGTTTAATGGTTGTGCTAAGAGATGGAATGACATTAATAAGAACATCAAAGTGGTTAAAAAGATGTGGATCCGAAAAGACTTGATTAATGATGTGATTCACAAAAAGGGGCCCAAATTCATTTGGGTTCCTAAACTAAAAGTTTGATTTCTTATAGGCATTAGCGAGAGGCCGCAACAATTGGTACTTGGATAGTGGATGTTCTCGTCATATGACGGGAAGTGAAAGCCAATTTCTCTCGCTACAAGCCTACAAAGGTGGCACCGTGACGTTTGGCGATAATATGAAAGGTGAAATTGTTGCAATCGGGAAGGTTGGTAAGTCATCGTCACATTGTGTCGACAAAGTGTTGCTTGTCAAAGGTTTGAAGCATAATCTTTCTTAGCATATCTCAATTGTGCGATAATGGTAATATTGTTGAATTTTGTGCTAGTGAATGTCGTGTACTAGATGTAAATACAAGGGAAGTTATTTTGGAAGGAAAACGTGTTAGAGACGTTTACTTGACTAATCTTTGTGCCTTGCCAAGTCAAACATTATCTTGTATGAGCGCTTTAAAGAACGACTCATGGCTTTGGCATAAAAGATTAGGACATGTAAACGCTAGAACATTGAACACCCTTAGAAAACTCGATCTAGTAAATGGCATTCCTAACATGAAATTCGACCTTAATAAATTGTGTGAAGATTATGCTAAAGGAAAACAAGTTCGATCCTCCTTTAAATCCAAAAAGTTTGTTAGTACTTCAAAACCTCTTGAACTTCTTCATATTGATTTGTGTGGTCCTATGCGTATAAGAAGAAGAGGTGGTAGTCGTTTTTTGTGTGTGATTGTTGATGATTTTTCACGTTATGTTTGGCTACTTTTCTTTAGTAAAGTGCCAAAGAATTTTTGGGCCGAAGCCTTCAACACATCATGCCATATTTATAACCATGTTATGATCCGAAAAATGCTTAATAAAACTCCCTACGAATTGCTTAAAGGAACAAAGCCTAATTTATCCTATTTAAAATGCTTTAAAAGCAAATGTTTAGTTCACAACAATGGAAAGGATAATTTGGGTAAATTTAATGCTCGTAGTGATGAGGCCGTTTTTGTTGGATATTCGGATCGTAGTAAGGCTTATAAAGTGTACAATAAACGAACTATGAAAATGGAAGAAAGTGTACATGTCATTTTTGATGAGTCAAATCTTTTTCATTCTAATGAACAGGAAGAGGATGATGAAGATGAGGACTTTGAGCTTGGAATGATTCGACATGACATGGATGAAGTACATAACGAGGAAGATACCATTTCACAGTTGAATCCACTGTTAAATGGTGAGACGGGTCAAAATTCAGGGGGAATGAATCCACTTTCTGACCAAAATGAGGCTAGTACATCCAGGGGGAATGGGGAACCACATGAAATAAATGAACAACCAGAAACAAACCCCCATTAAAACTTGACAAATGAACCAGATGTCAATGTGGAACCCACTGTGACATCAGAACCCGAAAATGCCTCAAGCTCACAAATCGTACCTAGAAAGTGGAAGCACCAATCATCTCACCCCTTCTCAAACTTAACCAGT
This sequence comes from Heliosperma pusillum, assembly GCA_022085475.1. Taxonomy (NCBI): domain Eukaryota; kingdom Viridiplantae; phylum Streptophyta; class Magnoliopsida; order Caryophyllales; family Caryophyllaceae; genus Heliosperma; species Heliosperma pusillum. The sequence continues at coordinate 2,946 of JAIUZE010005948.1, forward strand.
GACCTGAACTCGGGAAGAAAGACAAGAGAATCCCTCAATGATTTCTTTGCATTTCATGGGTTCCTCTCACAAACCGAACCGACAAATATCACCATGGCCCTTGGAGATGCAAATTGGGTGATAAAGATGCAAGAGGAACTTAATCAATTCAAGAGGAATTAGGGTACTCGGATGCGGATTACGCCGGAAGCGTCGTTGATAGAAAGAGCACGTCCGGAATTGCAACTTTCTTGGGTCCTTGTTTAATTTCATGGGCTTCAAAGAAACAAAACACCGTCGCTCTTTCCACCGCCGAAAGCGAGTATGTTAGTGCCGCATTGTGTTGCGCGCAAATTTTATGGGTTCGACAACAATTGAAAGACTATGGTAATGTATTCGATTCCACTCCTATTTTTTGTGATAATACAAGTGCCATTAACATTTCTAAGAACCCGATACAACACTCAAGGACTAAACACATTGACATAAGACATCACTTTTTACGTTATCATGTGGAAAAAGGTCAAATCCGTCTTAACTTTTGTAGAACCGAAAATCAAATTGCCGATATTTTTACAAAACCGCTTGAAAGAGAACAATTCATAAAACTTCGGTTGGAAATTGATTTGTTGGATTGCGCATAATTCTATGAGTAGACGATTTGCCTCAATGATTGATTAGAGTGGTTGATACATTTTAATGTGTACATATGTGATTAAGTGTGTTTTATTAACCATGTTTGAATGTTAATTAACAAGTATTATCCTTTGTGTAATAATGTGACATGCATAGAGCCAACAAAATAAATCACCAAAATATCACATCACCTTTACTCCTTCTTCATGCCTTAACCATCCCACATATAACCTCCATCATACCTTCCATAACACTTACCTTTCTACTTGAAATAATGCCTCCCAAGAAAGCCCAAATCAAAACTGTCAAAAAAATTCGGGATTCGTTCAAACCAAAGTCCACGACTCCCTCTACATGTTGGTTGTGGTGTGATTATCAATAAAGTTGAAGAGAACATTGAGAAAGAAATTGAGGAAAATGAAAAAGTGTTTTGGAGAGGAAGAAAACGAAGTGGAAAATGAGAAGGGAACCGAAACAGAATCCGAAAAAGGAGATGAAGAAAAGGAGATTGTTAAGAAAAAGAAGTTGAATTAAAAAAAAAAAGGTGATGAAGAGGAAATGATTGAAAAAGATTGAGAAAAAGAGAAGGAAATGAAAAAAAAAAAAAAAAAAAAACGAGTTGAATGAGGAACAAATCAAGGAGTTGAATGATTTTTTATGATGAATATTTGTTCAATGATGGTGAGAAAACCGAATCGAAAGCAAAAACTCGTCAAAAGAGAAGTGTGAGGTTGGGAAAAGCAAAGAGGTAGTGGAAGTTCGGATGGAAAATACGGAGTTGAAGACTATTCTTACCGATCTTACCAAAGTCGGGAAAAAACCGATAATGAGTATGATGATTGATTAGGACGATAACATGTCCTAGAACTCTTGGCCATACTCTCTTCTTAACCTATCATTTTGCCTAACCAAGCCTTATATTATTTTGCTCATGGCTATATGTTTGTTATATTGTTGCATGAACTTGGTAATATTTGTTTAATTTTCTTGAACTATGTGGTTTGTAAACTAACTTTGTCACTTTGTTGCATTAGAATGTTATTCTTCCTACTTGATGATGTCAAGAGGGGGAAGTTGTTAAAATTGTGTGCATGTGTAATCCAATAACTCTTAGGCTTGCGTTCACCGTAAATATGTTAGCTTAGCGATTTGAAATTCTACTTAAGTTAGTATAGACTTGACCAAAGTACCTTGACCATGTATGCGTCTTATCTTGATCATGTTTTGACTTGTGATATGTTTAGACTTGTGAACCTTGACCATAGATTGAGGGGAAGAACACATTCAATTTTATTTGTCTTGCCATCATCAAAGGGGGAAATTGTTGAGACCATTTCTAGATTAGATTGGTTGATGATGCCTTAAGACAAATTAATCTTATTGTTAATATAATGTGTGTCTCTTAAGTTTTAATCTTATAGCTATGGAAGCTCAAGTAGTTGTTCAAGGTTGCACAAGAAGATCAAGAGATGAATATTGTCATTGTTAGAGTCATAGTGTTGTATAAGAGATCATTAAACTCGATTCATGCTAAGTACTTCAAAACTGACAGTAACATGTCACTGTGGTTTCTGGCTCTTAAATATTTCGAAAATATTTAACTCTTGAAAATAGTTTTCCAAACTTTTGATCAACATTTTACATTGCTAAATATTCTGGTTTGATCTTTATAAATGAAAGAAAGCTTTGGTTGTCTTGGAGAAGGGGTAGCTTGCACAAAAAGACACTTGCCAAAAATGGGTTGTTTACTTTATCTATATTTGGTCACTACCATTTATGCTCTTTCTTGTTGAAAAAACTACCCTTATTTTGTCTAAGTGTGACTGCCAAATTAAGGTGACTAGTAAGCTTGATTACTTGTGCAAGTAATTCATTTGGCTTGCATAAGGGGTCATGGTTTATTGTGCCTTAATTGACCTTCTTGTTGTTCAAGCTTCAATTGTTTAATATTTTCTAACACTTGTATTACATTGTAGTGTCTTATTTGTAGTGTGAAGTATACTCTACTTTGCATTATAAATACCATGCTTATTTCATTTGAACAAGTGTGCAACAACAAAATATTTTCAAGCTTAAAAGACTTTGAGGTTTATTGAGTAATTATCTTTGCAAAAATCATTTAACATTTCATACTTAATTGTTTTGCAAAATATTTTTCTTAAGTCTTTTACAAAGAGCTAGTTCGTTGCAACAAAGCCTGTATTGTGTTCGATGATCTCGTGTTAGTACTTAATCGTTTTCTCCACCGTTCATTTTGTGAACATTTTGAGAAACACAAGTCTTGTAACAAACGAGTAGAACAAGTCTTAAGATAGAGTTATCTTGAGCAACTAGCAACTCGAAAGAGTTTGGGAAGTCTCTTGGCGGAGTAGTCTTGAGCAATAGCAACTCGAAAGAGTTGGGGAAGTCTCTTAGCGGAGTAGCTTTGAGCATAAGTCTTGGTGCGGAGTAGCATTGAGCAAATAGCAACCGGAGTAGGTTGGGGAGTTGTTTTATTATTCGGGGTCTTTCTTTGTATGAGTTTACGTCAAAGATGTTTAATAAGATAACGTTGGATGTAGGTCGCGGAGTAGTGACCGAACCAATTTAAAAAACATCCTTGAGTTTTGTCTATTTCGTTTTTAATATTTCCGCTGCACTCAGATTTCACTGTTGATTCCACTGTGACATTTACTGGCTGAATCGTTGTTGAATACTTCTAACTTTCTAGTTCGAAGTGTCAACTTCTCCTTTCTTCTAAGTAGTGTCTTAGTGATCATAGAGTTTTTAAAGAAGCTTTAATTAAGCTTAAAATTTTAAATAGACACCTAATTCACCCCCTCCCCCTCTTAGGTGATCTCGCCCTTGACTCTTCAATTAGCCTAAACAATTATCGTTATTATCAGTTTCCTAGTTTGACTTGAGCATTTACATAATTTGCATGTGTGACCCGAACTCCCTAAACTCTTCCTTTATTATTATTGTTGTTTCTTAAACCCTACAAAACCAATCGATAACCGACTTTGATAGAATTCACTCCATAACAACTTGCTAGCAACTCCCGTCTCCTTGTGTTCGACCCCTATTACTACATTCATTTGTGTCTAGGGTATTTATCTTTGCCTAGGTGTGCGATATATCCTATCAGCTCTTAGTGAAAATATCGGCATATTGGTGCTCAGCAGGGACATGAAGAACTCGAACGGAACCAACTTGGGCTTTCTCACGCACAAAATGAATATCCAACTCAATATGTTTAGTGCGTTGATGTTGGACAGGGTTGCCAACAAGGTCAACATCAGAGATATTGTCACAGTAAACCAGTGTGGCACGAGTTAAATAAGCTCGTCGCGTCATACTTAGTGGGCCAGTGTTGTGCTATCGTTGTACTCATTGTCGTGTGATGTAGGTTTAAATTGGGTAAGTAGGGTGTCGATCTCAAGGACGGTATGTGTTCAATTTGATTAAGAAAGTCTTTGAGTCTACAAAGACTTTCGCAAGTCACACAAGTATTGGTTTAGATTTTTTTGTATAACTCTAATAAACAATAAGAAAAGACGATTAAAAGCAACAATTAAGATAAAACTTTAAACAGGATATATAATCGAAATCTGATCAAGAAGAAGATGACTAAGATAAGTGGGTTCATATGGGAGGCAAGGGTTATGAGGAAATCGGGTCAAGTAGTCAATGGATCGTCTAGTCTAGGAATAGTGAATTGAAACTTTTGATCTTACAATTCCTCCTCACATCGTCTCTAACTAGCTATCGCGTACACTAGGTCTAATGTGCCAACCTAAGCGGTTCTAGAAACATTCGAAGCTTTCGATCTTATGGATATGTGCAAAGAGGTGAAAAAATCATTCAAGTTTCACACAAGCATTTCATCAGACATGTTATAAACAGAAGTTGGAAACAAGGCAATTAATCAACAAGGTTAAAATGAATCTATTAGAATAATTTGAACCTGATTTTTAAAATGTTGTAATGAAAAAATTATATTGCGACAACTTATATACATATAAGAACGAATCATACAACAAGGTTAGAGAGGTTTAAATAGAGTGATAACGAGTATGTATCTATACCGTGATAATGAGTGCGTGCTTTTAAATAATCGCAATAAAAGTAACGACTATTAAATAAATTTCGAGCTATGAAGAACGTGGAAAAAAAGAAAACATACTACAATACATCTTATTATAGTTATTTTCAATTTTTATATGTATACATCATATAAATTATTACTTGATCGGCCTTGGCCAGTTCGTGTGTTTTACACGAATGAGCCACTAAAATAATTTCTTTTTACCATTGAGTTCTTCTCGTCGAGATAAACAATTTGAAAAAAAATCATCAAAAACGGACACCCGAGCGCAAAGTTATGGCCGTTTGAAGTTTTTCCGTTTTTAATCGTCATTTTTTTAAAAAAAAATTTAAATGGTTGTTAGTTGTGATAATAATCATCGCTAAATAGTATATAAAAAAATTTAACGTTAATACGATGATATTGTTAGTTAAAACGTTAACATTGTTCGGTATTCCGATTATTTGAAATTGATATCCTTTATTATTGTACAAAGAGTAAATTAATTATTACTCCCCTTTTATAAACCACTTTTCTAAAATAACTCCCTTTTGAAAACTTTTAATAATTTACTCCATCAAATATTCTCAGGTCAAAAATTGCACCCAAAATGACCATTCCGTCTCCATTTCCGTCATAATTTGAATTTTCAGTTTTGAAGTCTATTTTTTGGACGAAAATGCCCTTCCTCAACACTAATTACCATTGTTGTCTACTTGTCTTCTATCTCTCATCATTTCGCCATTTCTTCACCTTACATGTAAATTTTCATCTTCATCATTTCACCATTTCCCCCCCTCCCCAATTAAGGTATGTTCTTCTTCATCTCCTTAACTTTTATTTCTATTTCAATTTCCAGAAAAAAGAGTTTCAAATTAGGGTTCATAATTCCATAAATTGGGGAAATTTGGGTTTTAAACAATCATATGAGAAGGTTTCAAAATCAGAAATTGAACTTAACAAAACAACACTAGCTAGGTTAGAAACCCAGAAACATGAATAAAAAACACAACAATTAAGGTAATTAAACGAAATAACTATGATTTGCAACTAGTTAAACAAGAAATTAGGGTTCAAACATACAAATTAACTCACTGTAAATAAGAGTAGGGGAAGAAACTTTCAGTAAACAATATTGAACAATTCAATACTTTTTATCTGCAATCAGAAATCGATTATTTGGGGGAAAATGAGAGTGAGAGAGAGAGACAGATGAAAATGAGAGAAAGAAAGAGAGGAAATGAGAACAAAAATATGAGAGTTTTGAGTTAGAAACAAATGAAGGGTATATCGGTCAGAAATTACCCATTTTCATCATAAAGTCAATTTGAGTGCAATTTTTGACCTGAGAATATTTTATGGGAGTAAATTATTAAAAAGTTTTCAAAATGGGGTTATTTTAGAAAAGTGGTTTATAAAAGGGAGTAATTATTAATTTACTCTTGTGCAAATTAAAAAATATAACCGTGAAATGGATCACCGTCACTCATTTTCGATTTACCGACAAAAAATAAATTAAGAAAGATGTTTTACATCTAAGGGCGAGATGAGCCATCATATACTCCGTAGAACCAAACAACCCTCTAATCAGGCTGCTATCACAGACCTATATTGTATAACCAGTCATACTTATTGTATACAATGTTCATTCATTGCTTGGGAATGGAACAATTCTGAAGTGTCTATCAACAACGATGTAAACTTAAATGTCTTGATCATGTCTTTGGTCAGCAATAATACTCCGTAGTGAAAATGTTGCCTCGGCAAAATGTACACACTTCCCCTGACTTAGTCCAATGATCAAATTACCATGTACACATAACATACATACATAAACAAAAGTGTCCAGCTTGAAAATATTGTCATCACCACAAATATAATTCTAACTTGTACATAAAGATAATATCCTCTGTAATATCCGAAACACAATGGCTGAATTCATTTTACCTCTCGCAAAATCCATCCTAGGAATACTTGCTCCTATAGGTGGTGACATTGCCGCAGGTTATCTGATGGATGGGATCAAAGTTGCAATGTCGGTTAAAGCTGATCTCGGAAAAATTAAGGAAAAACTTGTTGCCATTCGTGCTAACCTTGAAGAGGCGGAGGAAAAGCAATACACAAACAAGGCCATGCAGTTGTGGTTAAAAGATCTCAACAATGTCGTTTACGACATTGATGATCTCTTGGATGAATTGGCTTATGATACTTTGCTACGAAGTGTTAATAAAGGCCAAATGTGGCGACAGACTAGGTACTACCTATCCACCTCAAGTCCTATCTTGTCTCGTTTTAATTTAGGTCCTAAAATAAAATCCTTACTTGAACAATTAGACAATATTGTGGCTAAGAAAAATGATTTTAATTTAAACGAGAATCCTAGTGAAGCGCCAAGAGCTCAGAGGAATGCTTCAGATTCGTCTAGTCATGTGAATACATCAACTATTGTTGGTAGAAATAAAGCCAAAGAGAATGTTATAAAGAGACTAGTGTCGGTGTCGATGCATAGAACTAGCAGTACTCTAACTGTGCTTCCAATTGTAGGGTTGGGGGGAATCGGTAAAACAGCGTTAGCTAAATTGGTGTATCATGATATTCCTAATTTCGATATCAGATTATGGGCTTGTGTCTCGGAGGAGTTTCACATAAAAGAAACATTAGCAGAAATTTTACAAAGTCATGGATATGATAATACCTCAAGTTTAACAGTTGGGGGACTAATGGAGAAGGTAAAGAAGTTGCTGGAAGGGAAAAAATACTTTCTCGTACTCGATGATGTATGGATTGATGAGAATGAAAAGTGGACGCAACTCAAGGATTCCCTAGATTTCGGTAAGCCAGGAAGTGTGATCTTGATCACTACAAGGACCCAAAGAGTTGCTGATATTACCAAGACAATTCAATCCTATAATTTAAATAGGCTTTCAGAATCTGCCTGTATGTTCATATTTCAACGACTAGCATTTGAGAAAGGTGATGCGGATAAGTATCCAAAACTTTGTGAGATTGGCATTTCTATTGTTAAAAAGTGTCGTGGGGTTCCGCTTGTTGTTAAAACTTTCGGGGGTTTACTACGAAATGAGAGGAACGAAGAGAAATGGTTAGAAATTAAGAACACGGATTACACAAAATTAGACGGAGAATATGACCCTATGAAGAAGCTCTTAAACCTAAGTTACACCAAACTTCCATCTTATTTGAAACCGTATTTTGCATATCTCGCAGCTTTTGGAAAGGAAACTACATACACTAAAGTTTACCAAGAAGAGATTATGATGGCACTTGGGTTGTACCATATTAAGTTCAAGGTAAACTATTGTGATGAGTTAGTTTCAAGATCTATGATTCAGGACATAGTGATGGGCTTTAACGGGAGTATTTTCAAGTTTAAAGTGCATGATATGTTGCATGATGTAGCAGTGAGTGAGCTTGGGGAAGAGTTAAGTGTTATAACTGGAAATGAGCTCAAAGTTTCAGAATCGACTCGGTATGTATCTTGGAACCAATTCGAGGGCTTAACCAAATTGCCAAATTATAAGGAAAAACTTTTTATAGCCAAAAAGGCTAGAAGCTTGAAGTTTGCTCTAGCTCGGAATCCTGTCACACAATCCTTCCTTGAAAAGATCATTTCTAATATTACTTGTCTTCGCATATTGGAACTTGGAAACAGTTTTATCACTGAATTGCCCAGTTCAATTGGGAATCTGAAGCATTTAAGACTCCTGAACCTTTCAAGAAATCCTATAAAATCACTCCCAGGTACAATATGCGAGTTACTGAATCTACAAACATTGTATTTAACCGAGTGTGACCAACTAGAAGAACTACCCAAAAGAGTACACAGATTGGTAAGTTTAAAGTGTTTGTATGCAACGACACTTCAGACGAGCTTAACTGGCACTAAATTTAACGAGTTGTCCTGTCTACAAAGCTTGATCTTCACTTCTTGCACAAGATTAACATCCTTACGGGAAAACAATAATGTTGGGCATCTGGCTTCCCTCAAAATATTGTGTCTAAAAAATTGCCCAAAGTTGATCAATCTTCCGACTAGCATCGGCCGCCTTGTCTCCCTCGAGGAACTGTTTATCATAAATTGTCAAGAGCTGGATTTGAAGGATGATAATGCCTTGAATTTGAGTGATCTTGAAAGCCTGAAATATTTAGAGATAACAAATATGTCGAAGATGACACGTTTGCCGGATGCTGTTAAATCTATTTCCAAGTCACTTGCATATTTGTGGATAGAAGAGTGTGAAAGTTTACTAGAACTTCCAAAATGGTTGCAATCATTTGCATCTCTTCAGAAATTACGCATTGACGGTTGCCCGTTATTATCCAAAAGATGTGTTATATCTGTCGGAGAAGACTACCCTCTCATTAAACATATCCCTAATATAATGCTTGATGGTCGTATTATCACCGAACAACCACAATGATCAACAGACCTTCATCATGTTTGCTTGTGTCATTTCATCAGGTTTGATTTCTTGCCATACGAGTGTGAACTTTTCAAGTGGTACGTGTGTTATCTTTCATGTTGTAAAACTGTGTTTTTCAGAGTGTATGTTGTATATGATGTATGAAGTAAATAAGTTTGTACTCCCTCCGTCCCGGTCATTTGTTTACCATTTCCATTTTAGGGTGTCTCATTCATTTGTTTACCTTTCTATATTTGGATGGTAACCTATGAGTAATTTGATCACCTAATGGGACTTTTGTCCACATGTCATTCACCAAGCACATCCACAAGAGGTCCCCTACCATTTTCTTAATAATTGTGCCAAAATGAAAGGTAAACAAATGACCGGGACGGAGGGAGTATTTGGCTTCCTAAAAAAATACTGTAAATAATTTGTTAATGGACTTCGTGCAGACTAATGGCTTATATCTTTGAAGTTTAACCTTTCGTTTGTACAGTATTTTTCTTGGGGATTTTTCGCTTTTGTACATCAACTTTTTCATTTTCTCACTTGTACCCATCTTTTTTGGAAAACAACTTTGACTGCCAATAACTCTGTTAGAATTGTGTCCCAGAGCAATAGCAATTGTTATGTAACATTTTGAACGTAATTCGTACGGTATAATTGTTAATGAAGGTTAACAACGCATCCATTGGATCGAAACTTATTTCTCGATGAATTAGATTATGAATAAGACAACATGCATTTACAAAGTCGGTATGAGAATCCGGGTTATAAAAACCATAGTTTTTAAGTATTGCTCAATGCATTTTCAGCAACCCAAAACGCCTATCAATGACATTCCGTGTTGATGAGTAGTCATGGTACCGGGCCGGGTTCGGGCCGGGCTGACCCGGTGGCGGGCCGGGTTCACCTGGTCTGACCCGGGCCAGGCCCGTTGGGGAGGCCGGGCCGGGCCGGGCCGGGCTCTTTGAGTGTTGACCCGGGCCTGTCCCGTGGGGTTGGGGTGGGCGGGTTTATTCCGGGCCGGGCCGGGCCAGTTTAGTAGTTCATTTTTTTTTTTTTGAACTTAAATGTGGAGAAAAGAAAAAAAAATAATACGATAATTGGTAGCTTACATAATTAAAATGGTTTACATTCCTCCATAATAGAATCGCCTTACATACTCATGACTTACATAATACGATAATTAAATAATTAGTAACTTACAATCTTACATAATTAAAATGGCATACATTCCTCATTTCCTTCATAATAGAAACGACTTACATATTAAATGACTACGAATTGAAATATTACATGACGCAAACATGGCTTCAAATTCTTCCGGAGTATAATCTCTTCCCTCTTCCATTTTTTATATAATTATAATTTTTATATTTTTATATAATAGTAAGTATTAAAATTATATTGTAACTATTATAAAAACTTGAAAATTGATATATGTAAAAATGTAGAATAGAATAGATAGAGAAGTGAGAAAGTGTGAGGATTAGTGTTAGAATTAGGGGGTATTTATAGGAAATTAAGTAGGGAAAAAACAAAAAAAAAATTAAAAAAAAAATGAAAAATGGCATATAGCCGTTGGGAGGGATATAGCCGTTGGGTGGGGCGGGCCAAGGGCGGGCCGGGCCGGGCCGGCCAGGAGGGCGGGCTGGGAAGCGGGCCGGGCTAAAAATCATGGACCCGGGCCCGGCCAGGGGGGAGGGGCGGGCTGGAACGGGCCGGGCAACGGGCCGGGCCGGGCCGGGCCGGGCTGACCCGCCCTTTTCCCCATGTCTATTGATGAGTGTTTCATATTAGAAAATTCCATGTGGTTAACTGGTCATTGACCATCTTTCCATTCATTGCAATGATATTGTGTTCCTCGATAAGGAGCAAGAAAACCTTCTGCGTTTGTAAAACCAGCATCAACTAGGTAATAACTACCTATCAAGTTAAAACGTACACGCGTTTAATTAATTTTATTTACTGTCTAACATCTTTTAAGGAAATATCAGTGAGGAATATTCCTCACCATGAGGAACTTTAAACGGATGATGTCTAGTAATAGTATCTCTACGAGCTCTACCGTCATCCGCCGAACCTTCCCAACCGCGAGAAACATAGCTATAACGGAATATCCTAAGTACAAGCCGCTAAAACATTTGTAGCTATTTCTCCCTTTCTTGTACGATATTTAGGTTTGCCAATCATAGGAACTTGTAACATGATGTACGTCCCATCTAAAGCTCCAAGACAGCTCTAGGTATCATTAAAAGTCCAAAAGAAAATTAATTTAAAAATAAAAAACACATTAAGCTAGGCTTTAAGATGACTAATGTTACCTTAAATCACTTCTACCTTGAATCACCGCAATCCTTTTTGTTGGGTTCAATTTGATGATGACATGCCAATTTAACATGTTTATCAAGTGACTATTTCTTAGGTTCCAATGCCTCTCCGTTTGTAATGTTGATCAAGAACGAAGTCAAAGATCATGTCAAGAATCCTTCGTAGTTGGTGTTGTCCTAGGTTATGAATACAATTGTAAAAGTAATAGAATACTTCTTGTGGCAATAGTTTGTGGCAACAGTAAGCATGACTGTTGCCTCAATGTCTGGATAATAACAGTTGTACTTATGAAAACTGGTAACAGTAAGTACAACTGTTGCTTCTATCTGCAACTCTTGAATCGAAACCATTTTGTCATTTCAAATATCATTTTCATCAAAAATGTGTTTTATAAACGATCTGAATTAGGAAGTGATTTATCAAATTGATTAAAGAATGTTTTACTTTTTAGAATAAAGCAAAGGAAGGCTTTTTGAAGAAGCTAACATAGCTTATATCCTCCATGTTCTAATCAAAGGTCAAAGCCACTTTTATAGACTTTGTGTACTATCACTCAACCTTTCCATCATTACCTTTGGTAGCCTTACTTTCCTTGTGAAACATCTCTTTCAACAAGCTTACTTCTTTGTAACTTCCATACGTTGGAATGATCAACTCTCCCAATAATAATAATTTAATAACACTTCATGCTTACTCCCTACCTCTATAAATAGAGGACATTAAATGTTCAAATTTTCCAAGACTTTCCAAAGCATTATCTTTCAATTGCAAACTGTTTTAAGTGTTTTTCAAAACCTTTTTCTTTGCAAAAGTTTCTAAAGTCTTCAATAGTTACAGTCCAGACTACTGTTGCCATTATGATATATTCTTGTTACTTGAATAGTTAGATCTTGAAATTGTCCTCACAAGTTCTTTTTGAGAACAACATTTGAGGAACAAAGATCCTGTAACTTTTCAGTTCAAGAGTCGAGTTTTAGAACAAGTGTGTTCTTAAACTCTTTCGCAACCGGAGTAGGTTGTTGGCCATTTTATTGTAGGGGTTTTTAAGTTGTCGGAGTAGATTTCTTATTAACAAAGCAATATAATGAAGATTGGACGTAGGCCCTTAGAGTGAAGGCCGAACCAATTCAAAATCGTGTGTTGATCTTTCCTTTCATTATTTCCGCTGCACTTTTTATTTACGTACTTTGATTAAGCATAGCAACAGTCTTCGCTTCAATCTGAAAGGAACTGGTAACAGTTCAACTGACTGTTGCCACGATCAGAACTCTTCTTTACTCTTCGACTCAACTCGCTTTAATTCATAAAGAACTAGTTGAAAATTTTAAAAGGTACCTAATTCACCCCTCCCCCTCTTAGGTACTAGGAATCCATACTCTTCACTTTTCAATAGGTTGTAGAGTCTTTATAATGTACTTATACAAGCGTAAAATAGCTCTTAAAATCTGACGAAGTTTCTACTCAGGGTTTTGTTTGACCTTCTCAAACGATGCACAAACTAAATATGAGAACTTATCTAAAATATGATACGGAGTATGAAATTTTAACACACTCATAATATAACATCCTTACAAAACATTTATCTTACTGAAAATTTATGAATCTTGCTGTACGTCACGCCCGAAGCCTTAAAGCAAGACCTTCCTAGTGTCAAATGAGTCTCAACTATATATAAATAGCATAAAAGTCAAACATAAGTAAAATAGTCCACAAGCCTCAAATGAAGTACAAACCCAATCCAAAACAAATACAATAATGTACTACAAGCTCACAACACAAACTAACAGTAGGTCTTGCTTAAGACGGGTCGGATCTTGCGACGGGTATTTTGTGAGAGGAAATGGGTAGAGGGGACAAGGTGGGCACCCCCCATGTGCTTCTCCACTCACCCTTGATGGGTATTTTGTGAGAGAATATGATATCCGTCTTAAGCTTAAGACGGATACCTCCGTCTTAAATAAGAATTTGTGACAAACTAAAGGTGAACTCTACACTAAAATAATTTTTTCATCAAAAGTCAAAACAACACAAACTACAGGTGAACACTACAAGCCCACAACACAAACTTTTCATCAAAATAAATCGAGAAAAAAAAAGGAGTTTATTTTTACAGTACGTTTTTTTTTACTCTTTTTAGTACTTTTTACACCATATTTTTCATATGTTACCCTTCACAAAAAAACACACCATCCTCTCTACCTTCTCTCTACCCATTACCTTCCTCAAATTCCATTAAAAAAAATTTAAAAGTATAGATGAATATTCAATTAACGAACAGGTATTGATACGTTAATCTATATTAATAAAATTTGCAAGTTCTTATATTTTAATTTCTTGTAGTGTATTGCTTTTTTCAATTAGGGTTTTATGTAAGGAGTTTCAATTAGGGTTTTTTTTATTTAAATTTCATTATTGTTGTCATAGTAGTTGCCGGCGTAGGGTTATACAGGGGGGTCGCAGAGGCGCCGGCTTAGGGTTGCAGGCGAAGGGTTGCCGACGACGAAGGGTTGCCGTCTTAGGCTTAGCGTCGCAAAGGCGCCGACGTAGGGCTGACTTGGCTCAGGCGTCGTTGGGACGGCATGCGTTGGGGCGGGTGGCAGGCGGCCAGCATTGGGGCGCGTTGACAGGCAGCCGGCGTTGGGAAGGTGACAGGCGGCCGGAGTTGGGTACAATGTACTGTATTAGAAAGCTTTAGTATAATGTAATGTATTCAATTTCATTTGTTTAGTATAATGTAATGTATTCAATTTCATTTGTTTAGTACAATGTACTGTATTTTTGTCGGAGAGGAAAAATGAGATGAGGAATTAAGAGAAAATATTAGAGAGAGATTAGAGAGAAAAATATTAGAGAGGGAAAATGAGATGGGAAATGAGAGAGGTATAATTGTCAATAGTGTACTAAAATGAGTAAAATGTGTACTGCGAAAATCAGGACTCAAAAAAAATTATAAAATGATATAATCAGTTTCGTGATAGCAAACAAAATACTAAAATATATATATCGCATAATAATAGTGAACTTTACTGAATATTTTTTCGGTTAAATTTTTTCCCAAATTAAATGATAAGGGACATATGGTGCACGAATTGCACGGGATCTATATTCTTAACTTATTGTAAGATTATATATAAAAGTAGCATATTGTGAATTCACTTAAAAAAATTATCGATAAATTTTATTATAGATGCTTTTGAAATGATATATTTAATCTATTTTTTTTTCACAAATTCTCATTTGTGACGGACACTATCCGTCACAAGCTTAAGACGGATACCATATTCTCTCACAAAATACCCATCAAGGGTTAGTGGAGAGCACATGGGGGGTGTCCACCTTGTCCCCTCTACCCATTTCCTCTCACAAAATACCCGTTGCAAGATCCGATCCGTCGCAAGCAAGACCTACTGATTTTTTTTATCATTCTATAAGTTTATATATTCTCCGTTTTTGCGTATGTTTAACTTGATATTGCTTATAGGAATTGGGAAATAATCACAAGGTGCTTTATATGAAGTTAAGTTTTAATTTTAATTGCTAAACTCTTTACCATTCCTATATGAAAAAAGCGTACAGTCGCACATAATCTATACTAGTATTTAGTAACAAAATAAGAAAGAAAAATAACGTCAATGTCGTGTAGAACAAAGGCCCAAAAAGCCATCGCGCATAAAAGCTGAAATACGTCAGTTGGGCTGGCTAGCCTAAGCTTGTCTACCTTCACTTCTCCTCTTCCCTTAACCACTTGGGTGGCTAGCCTAGGCTTGTCATCCTCACTTTACTTACTTGTTACTGAAGGGTTTGAATTTCAAGTACCTAAGAGAGGGAGGGAGTGAATTATGTACTATTTTAAAATTTTCAACTTGATCTTTATTGTTTACAGAAAGTTGATGTAAACTGTATGTGACAGTAAGTCCGACTGTTACTTGTTCGTCTTAGCAAATGAAGTAAAGACTACTAAACGAAACCAACAGTATTCAGGACGGTTGCTTTAGATGAATATACGAGATAAGTAAGTGAAGCAAGTTACATCGGAAATTAAATAACGAGAGATCAACACAATCAGTTTTGAATTGGTTCGGCCGATTCTCAAAGGCCTACGTCCAATCTTCTTCTTATTGATTTAATTAAGTGATCTACTCCGGCTACTTAATACCCTTACAATAAAAAAAACCGACAACCTACTCCGGTTGCAAAATGAGTTTAAGACTACTCCGTCTCAAACTCGACTCTCTATCTAAGAAAGATACAAGATCAAATTCCCTGATTTTGTTCTTGGGAAAAGAACGAAGGCAAATTCATTAAGATCTAACTATTCTAGATACAATAGTATAATACTTAAGGCAACAGTTGACATGTCTGTGACTTTGAGGATTTTGAAAGCTTTGAGGTTTTCGACGACTTTGATTTATTTTGCAAAGTTTAAAAGTTAGAAACTTTTGAAAACTATTTTGCAAGAGAGTGCTTTGTGCTCAGGAAAGTCCTGGAAATAATGAGTGAGGAGGACTCACTATTTATAGAGGGATGAGATGGTTTGAAATGATTAAAGAATTACTTTGAGAGAGTCAACTCTAAAGCAAAGGAACAAAAGAGTTGTAATATTAGAAGGTTGTGCAAATGTGATAAGCACCAAAGTGTAAACTGAAATGTGAGCTCAAGTTTTAACCTTTCTGATTTTCCCATATAAACAAGCATAAGATGACAAACATTTTGGGAAACAAACAAGTTGTCTTTTTGTTAAGAAAAAGTTTATCTATGCTATTTTAAGGTAGAAGCTTTTCAAAAAGATTCCTTCTAATCTCTTTGCAAACAAGAGCAAATCATTTAAAATAATTAAAGATCATTTTCTGCAAGAAATCAGTTATTAGAATACTTGAAAGCTTTAAATCCGAATGTTTGAAAGATGTCAGACATGGGCAACAGTCGTGCACACTGTTACTAGACAGATGAGAAAACGGTTGCGAGGACTATTGCAATTGTTGTGAGTATTATACTCTCATATCTTTACATTAGTGACACATTACAACTCGACTTCTTGGGCAAATGAAACTTTGATTGATTCTTGCTATGAATATCATGATTTCCTGCAAGAGCTTTGAACTAAGAGGTGCACGTTAGTTAGGCATGTCATCATCAATTGGAGACCTAACAATTACTTTGGTTCCGACTCTGGTCTTCAATACTCGTATACCTTATGCATAAATAGCCATTATAAGCCGAAACGAGTAGAACACATGAATTCACACTAGGTCTTATAAACCACCACTACTTCACATCTCTGGTCAATCAAGGGTGAGAGTCCAACGGTGGTGCTACTCCGCAATCACGACGCTACTCCGCGTCATCTCGAGCACCACATCGCACCTTGTGGTCCCAAGTCGAACCATCGAGGCTCTGATACCACTTGTTGAGTCCTCCGCAGCGGGTTTATATAACTAGGTGCATGAGACCGGCCCACAAGCTAGCAAGTAGGGTTCCATGCTAAAACCAATTAATGATAGGAGGAGTAACTCACTTACTTATAAACTAGTCCATTCACTCATATTCTACCAATACGGAATAACGCTACTCACACACATATAGGAAGAGACCTCAACAGAAATATTGGATTGGGAATAACACTCGTGGCTTGCATTATTAAAATTAAATTGCCTAGAAAAATCAAAGTCGTAAAGTAGGAAGTGGAAAATCCATAAAGTTCCTCTATTAAAAAAATCTTGGTTGAAGTTCTCACATTAACAAGTAGGATTAAGAGCATCCACAAATCCACAATAATGAAGAAGTGCATAAGCTTATCTTGACAAAAAAAAAAAGCTTACACCCACTATCATGCTAAAATTAAGCTTAAGATAAAAAAAAGATTTCATCCCAAATAAGCTTTAGGTATGTGTTATGATACCCCACTCATGCCAATAGGATTAAGACAAAATGACAATAATAAATGAAAGATACAATAAATTTTAATAAAATAAGATATAGGAACCCAATTATTTGTTATTGTGGATGTGTTTTTTCGTCAATTAATCTTAAAGATGAAAAAGTGAGATACAAGGTTGAGGACCCACTTAAGATTAATCTTTAGTATTATGATTGTGGATGCTCTAAGTGGAGTAATTATTCAAAGAAAATTAATTTAACTTGTGATATTTTTTTTCAATTATGCAAACAAGGTAGAAAATTGTTGAGTATATTAACGACAATGTCAAACTTTAATGTCTACATAACGTAAAACAATATAATAAGTTTGGAGTTAGATTCTTAGATAATCATTATGGTTTTAATAATCTATCAATATGTCTCCCTTGTGACCATCACAAGCTTGTAACGGGTCAAATATCAATGTATCACCCACAGTCCCACATGAGTAAGAAGTCCCAAATAATTTGTTTTTATCTATACAAGTGGATTTTATTTGACGCGGATATAATCCATCACAAACGAGAATTTGTGAAAATCTATATGCATCAAATTTGTCAAATTTGCTTGGAGTTATTAGCTGGCCAGTGGCCACGTTCGATGTGAATATGTGATTATTCTTTTCTTATAGAAAAAACGAGTGTTCTTTCTTGGCTATTGCAGAATTAATAAATTGTTCTGAGATGGCTGACCTTGACTAGTGCAATGACCATATACTCCGTATATGATATCTGTATAACAAATATACAAACAATTATAAAAGAATAACATAGAGCTAACCTCTTCTCTAATGGCTGAATTCATTTTACCTCTTGCAAAATCCATTGTAGAAAAAATTGCTTCTCTAGGTGGTGACATTGCTATTAGTTATGTGACTGATGAGATCAACGTTGCAATGACGGCTAAAATAGATCTAAAGATCATTAAGGACAACCTTACTGCCATTTGTGCTATCCTTGAAGACGCGGAGGAGAAGCAGTATACTAACAATGCCATGAAAGTGTGGCTAAAAGATCTCAAGAATGTCGCTTACGACATTGATGATCTCTTGGATGAATTAGCTTATGATGTTTTGCTCCGAAATGTCAATAAAGGTCATTTGTGGCGACAGGCCAGGTACTATCTTTCCAACTCAAATCCCATATTGTCACGTTTTGAGTTGGGTCGAAAACTAAAATCCTTGAGGAAACAATTAGTACACATTGTGGCTAAGAAAAATGATTTTAATTTGACTGAGCGTCCCATTGATGCCCCGAGAGTTCAGAGGAACCCTCTAGATTCATGTGATTATGTGAAAAAGGCCGCAGTTGTCGGTAGAAATGAGGCTAAGGAGGATGTTTTAAAGAGATTGGTGTCTCTTGATGATGTTATCTCACTAACTGTGCTTCCTATTGTGGGGATGGGTGGGATTGGTAAAACAACATTAGCTAAATTAATATACCATGATATTCCAAATTTTGATATCAAATTATGGGCATGCGTCTCAGACGAGTTTGATATAGAAAAAGTATTAGCAAAAATCATGCAAAATCATAGTGATGATAATTGCTCGAACTTAAGTATAGGAAGATTAACAGTGAAGTTGAATGAGCTACTGCAAGGGAAAAAATACTTCCTTGTTCTTGATGATGTTTGGGTTGATGATGTTGCAAAGTGGATGGATTTAAAGAATGTTCTCGATATTGGTAAACCCGGAAGTGTGATTTTGATCACCACAAGAATCCCAGAGGTTGCTAATATTACCAGAACTTTTAGGCCGTATAATTTGGACAGGCTTCCAGATTCTGTTTGCTGGACTATTTTTCATCAATTAGCATTCATTGAAGGCGATGAGAAGAAGTTTCCAAAACTTTGTGAGATTGGCAAGTCTATAGTTCAAAAATGTCGTGGAGTTCCACTTGTTGTGAAAGCTTTGGGAAGCTTACTACGAAGTGAAAGAGGCGAAGGAAAATGGCTAGAAGTTAAGAACATGGATAACTTTATGAAGTTACATGGACAATATGACGAGGTTATGCAGCTATTGAAACTAAGTTACATCAATCTTCCATCTCATTTGAAAACCTATTTTGCTTATCTCGCAACCTCTTGGAAGGACGCCACATACAGTGTAACACACCAACTAAACATTATGAGGGCTCTCGGGCCGACCCAAATTAGAAATGGTGATATTAAGATGCAATGTTGTGAAGAAAACTATTATATGGAGTTGCTTTCAAAATCGTTGATTCAAGACACGGTGATGTCCTTCACCGGTAGCATTGCAAAGTTTAAATTGCATGATATGTATCATGATGTAGCTATTGATGAGATTGGGGAAGAGCTAGCTATTGTAGCTGATAATGAATTCAACGTTTCAGAATCGACTAGACATGTATCTTGGGAACAAGTTAAGGGACAAAGTATTTTATCGGATAATAAATATCATGAAAAACTTTTTACAGCTAGAAAGACCAGAACTTTCATGGTTGCTACAACAGGAAATCATGTTTCTCAATCATTCCTTGAAAATATCATTTGTAATTTTAGCCGTCTTCGCATCTTGGAACTCCAGAACTGCTTCATCGACAAGCTGCCCAATTCAATTGGGAATATGAAGCACCTCAGATTTGTCAACCTTTCAGGAAATCCTATTAAAACACTCCCAGAGACGATATGCGAGCTATTGAATCTACAAACCTTGTATCTGTCCGACTGTGAGCAACTAGAAGTGCTACCCAAGAGGGTATACAGGTTGATAAACTTACGGTTTTTTCAAGTGACAACACGTCAGAAGAGCTTAACTGACACTCAATTTAACGAGTTGCCTTGCTTACAAGACTTGGTACTCATGTCTTGTAAGAGATTAACAACTTTATGGGAAAGCAACACTGTTGGGAGTCTTGCTTCCCTCAAATACCTGTGCATACGAAATTGCCCAAAATTGACTAGCCTTCCGAGCAGCATGAATCTACTTGTCGCACTTGAGGAATTGTTTATTATAAACTGTCAAGAGCTGAATTTGGAAGATGAAGATCCGTTAAGCGGCCTTCTAAACCTTCGTTCTTTAAGTATAACACAGATGCCACATATAACGCGTCTGCCAAATGCTATTCAGTCTGCTGCCCGGTCTCTTCAATATCTTTGGATAGATAAGTGCGGAGGTCTACTTGAGCTTCCAATGTGGTTGCCATCATTTTCATCTCTTAAAAAGTTACTCATTCGCGATTGCCCTCATTTATCAAATAGATGTGCCGCATCTGTCGGAGAAGACTATCGTCTCATTCGAAATGTCCCTGAATTTTGGCTTGATGGTCGTAGAATCACTAAACCACAGTGATGAAGTCAGGTCTTCCTGATCATATATTCTTGTTTCATTTTTTGTTATTTTCCTAACAAGGGAGTGTAAAATTCAAGTGGTGTTCTATGTTTTATGTTATTGTAATTAAGTTTTGTGTTTTATGTTGTAAGTAAGTTTGGTAAAATTTACTCTTTCAGGCCAATTTTCGAAATATTTGAGGAGTTTCTACCGGAAATGTGAAATTGTAACATTTTCTTGTAAAAAGCTTTGGAACTCCTTGAATTCTTGTGTCATGTTATGAACCTTGTGGCAATTTCTTGAAATGCAGGACCTCCAATAGTCCAATTGGCTCAACCGATTACTCGATTAGTGGTAGATGGATAAAAAGGTTTGTCTTCTCCGGAACTCCTTAAATCGCGTATTTTCACATAAAAAGGTTTCTCTTCTCTGGTGGTGGTCATTAAGCTGAACTTACTGGCTGGTAGAATTCTTTGTGTGTTCAAAAATTCTCTTATGCATTTGGCAAGTGTGAACTTTCGTTTCTGCCTAAGCTTGCGACAGTGTCTTCTGGAAAAACTCGATTCCCATTTATTCCTAGTATTTCTATCATCTTCTTGAACTTTAAGTTTCTTTCCCTTTCTTTTTCGTTTCACTAAAATGTAACATGTCTTTCAGCATTTGCCTACAGAGGAGTAAACAACTTGAGGGTAGCCATCACTTAAAAAATATGTATTTGTTGTTTTGGGTCTGGTTTATAACTATTTATCAAAATGGTGTCCACGTAGGTTCGGATTTCGCGAACCAAAAACACGGAGGAAACACGCCATTGGCAATGACGTGTTTTTAGCGAGTAGAAAAATGCAAACACACAAAAATAGACTAAAAGTAAACACGCCGTTGGGGATGTCGGGTTTTCTTAAAGAGACACGCCATTCCCATTGGAACAATACGTTTTTTTTAAAAAAAAAAAATTGGAAAAAAGAAAAAAAATTGAAGACACGCCTTTGAGAATGGCGTGTTTGTTCCGTGTTTCATATTTTGAAAACCCGAGCCTAGTGGAGATCATTTTGACAAATAGCTTGAGAATTGTCAATCTCTATTAAAGTCTTGATCTTCATTTTAATAGTTGCCTTATTTAATGTTGGTACAACCAGGTTAAGGCGTATAATAAGTTAAATTTTCATGCCTTTTTACTTTGAAGTAGTCCCTACTAATTTAGCTATACTTAGAGGTGGCAATCGGATCTAATAGGATCAGGTAGTATCGTGTTCGCGTTATATTGGGTCAGCCTACTCTTTCGGGTTGAGTTGGGTTTGGGTCGGGACGGGTCGGGTCGGGTCAGGTAAGGTCATTTCCGGTCAAATGAAGAACCTGGTCGGGTCGGGTCATTACCGGGTCCGTTTTTATCGCATTACTTCAACTTTTTATCATTAAATTTAATTTTTAACCATTATTTATTTTAATTATTTGATTATTAAGTCAAACATATCGATCTAAACACAAAATCACTTTAGTTTTTATCAATATTAAGCTTAACAATTGTCGGGTCATCAATTTAATCAGGTTTGTATTGGATAGGGTCAATATCGGTTCGGGTCTTAGCCGGGTTCGGGTCACTGATCATCGGGCCGTGTCAAGTTACAGGTCGCCATCAGGTCCAGTTTTGGGTTGCAAAATTTTCAGGTTTTATCGGGTTGGGGGACTTGCCAGCTCTAGCTAAACTGCCTAATTATGTTTTCCTCCTACTTTATTTTCTTGGTAGTTCTGGTTTGCGCGAGCTTTCAATTTTCCTTAACTGGTGTACATGACAATTTTTAGCAAAGCTTATATGTTCGGGTTAAATGACGTACAATATGATCGTTTTGGTTTATTGAAAGATACTCTTTCCGATTCACTAACATCTTCCACATTTCCTAATTCGGTAAATTCATAAAGATCTTCCACTTTCCTTATTTGTCTATAATTTGTGGTTAATATAACATATAACCCCACATTCTCTCTCCTACTTTTATTTTCCTCCACATATTACCATTCCACTAAATATTG
The DNA here is from genome assembly GCA_022085475.1 of Heliosperma pusillum. Classification (NCBI taxonomy): domain Eukaryota; kingdom Viridiplantae; phylum Streptophyta; class Magnoliopsida; order Caryophyllales; family Caryophyllaceae; genus Heliosperma; species Heliosperma pusillum. The sequence continues at coordinate 25,624 of JAIUZE010005948.1, forward strand.
GACAAAAACAAATGTGGAAGATGTTAGTGAATAGGAGGGAGTACTACGTACATAATATAATGTTTATCTAACAAGAACAAGTCATCCCCTTCATTTTTTAATTTCTAAACACCATTTTTTTTGCAGACTTTTGTTGTAATAGACAGACGAAATCAAAGTTGTTATAGGAGCTAAAAGTGATCTCGTAATCATAAAAGACAAATTTACTGCCATTTGTGCGGTTCTTCAAGATGCCGAGGAGAAGCAGTATGCTTAAAGCTGGCAAGTCTGACCCGACCCGAAACCAGAGCAAAACCGACCCGACCCGACCCGAGAATACAGCAACCCGAAACCGACCTGACCCGACCCGATGACGACCCGTAACCCGTTGACGACCCGAAAATCAGTGACCCGAACCCGACCCAGACCCGACCCGACATTGACCCGACCCGATACTGACCCGATTAAATTGACGCCCTGACAATTATTAACCTTAATAATGATCAAAATGAAAGTGATTTATTGTTTAAATTGATATGTTTGACTTAATAATGAATTAATTAAACCAAATAATTATTTAAAACTAGATTTAATGGAAAAATATTGAAGTATTGCGAAAAAATAACCGGACCCGATTACGACCGGACCCAAACCCGACCCGACCCGATGTATCATTTGACCCGAAAATGACCCGACCCGATAACGACCCGAACCCGACCCGACCCGAAAGGGTTGTCTGACCCGATACGACCCAAACCCGATATGACCCGACCCAAACCCGATACTGTATGCTAATAACGCTATGCAAGTATGGCTAATGTTGTAGTTTTTGTAGTAAATAAAAACTATAATACAATTACAAACTAGTAATTACAAAGGCTCTAAAACTGAAATTGAAAGTCCATAGACCTTAATTAGACTCCTCTAATTAATTACAAAATTACTTTTTAATTTAGTTTATGATGATCTATGTAACATGCATGCAAATATAAAGACATTTATATAAAAGAAGAAATTTCCTCACATTGATATGGAAATTATATGGGCACAACAAGAACTCCTTCTTGTTGTTCTGGAGCTATAAATATGGATGAACACATGAAATCTCCAAACTAGAAGACCTCCTTCAAGTTGCACCAAGATTAACCCAAATAATCTACCCTTATTATTAACTAGATAATAAGATAGATATAATGCTACTAATATTATGACTATATTACTACACTAGTAATACTTAGTAAATATTAGTATATGAGAGTTTTAGTGAGAAGAAGGATTTTAGAAAGAAGTATGACAAATGCACAAAATGAAGCAAGTGAAAAATGAACACAATTGCCCATTTTTAAAGCCATTTGGCCGGTCACTTTAGTCCATAAAGGACTCTTATTTTGCTTGATTTGTTCACATGCATTTG